>NW_020870301.1:554092-559092 GCF_003789085.1 Penaeus vannamei
CAATTATTATTATAATTATTATTATATTATTATTATTATATATTATTATTATAATAATTATTATTATCATAATTATTATCATAACAATTATCATAATAATTATTATTATAATAATTATTATTATAATAATAATTATTATAATAATAATTATCATAATACATAAATAATAAGAAAAATAAATAACCTAAAACAAGTGAATAATAAAAAACAAATAAAAACTAAAAAAACTAATAAAAAACAAAAAACAAAATTATTAAATATAATAAATAATAATAATAATAATAATAATTAATAATCTCATCATTATTATTATCATAATTATCATTATCATTATAATAATAATAATTATCATAATAATAATTATAAAAATAATAATCATAATAATAATCATAATAATAATTATCATAATAATACCAATAATAATAGTAATACTAAGTCACAATAATAGTAACAAGAACAGTGATAATAACGGCAAGAATGCAATGATGATAATAGTAATAACAGCAATAATAATAATGTTTGGAAAAAATATATTATAATAATAATAATGGGAGGAAGATGAAGAAAAAGAAGAAAAGGAAAAAAAATCCAGATCAGAAAGACAATAATAGGTATAATCATGATACTGATAACAGTGGCAAAGACAATGATGGCAATGTCAATAACAATCAAAATTATTACTTAAGTTGTAAAGAAAATAATAGCAATGATATTAACTCCAAGAAAGCAACAGGAAGAAATCATATTCCATAACAGATGGGAATTGAAATGATGATTCTAATTTTGAAACTAGTTCCTTCTTACACTGAAGACTCATTGTGATGTCTCAAGAAAAGAATTTGATACAATGGTCCCGAACCTATTACCAGCTCTGAGCAGTTTTTACAACCTCTGAAAAGTTGAGAATTCCACTGGCCTACACATATAATTGCAATAAGATTTTAAAACACTATCTAACATCTTGAAGTTGAAATGGCACACCACTCTTTTATAAAAGCAAACACCTCTCTGATCATTCTCTCAATTCTCTTTTTTTTCAACAAATCAATACTACAAGGTGATTGTACTTCATATGAAACAAAAAAAGTCCTGGTTGTTTGTTATCTCCTTTCTTCAAATGGAAACCTAAAAGTGAAACATCAGATTCCTTAATTACCTCATACAAAATTGCCAAACTTTGTATCAGCATTAACATTGACAACCTGACAGTTTAGGGGTCCTTAAGCATGGCAATGGAATGGTAGCTTCTTCCAGGGTATGCCAAAGACCTTGACAACCAAAGTGAGTTGACCAGAAAAGCCAACCAGCATCAGTGTCACCAAAAACGACATAATTACCAACTGCTTTGCACGGTGAAATGCAAGAAGACTCAGTATCAATGCTCTGAATATTTGCTTTTAGGCAAAAACTGCAACAGACACTTGAAGCAAAACATGTTATTCATTTCAAAAGTAAAGATCTTAAAAACTTTTCAAACACTGTAATAATAACACTAAACATTCCAGAAACAACTATTCTGTTGTGTTTTGAGTGTATTATGCTAAAATAGTACTGAACCTGTATCCACTGCAAACACAACTACTTTGCCAAATAAACTTTTCCTTTAATACTATGAAAACATGCAAAATGGTAAAAAAAATGCACCAATGAAAATGTATATACAAGCAGCATTCTTGGCTAAATACAATGGTACTATATAAACCTCTCAGAACTCTCACATAATGGCACTGTGCGAAGCAATACAAAAAGCATCTTATTCTTTTACCTATACACTCGGCTTGCAAATTTCTAGTCTATACAGTATACACATATTATATTCTCCTTTAGTTTGATTATAATGTTTAATGAAAACCAGAACAAACAGAAAATTGAGCACCCTACTCAAGAAACTATATAGCTATACTGACCTTTTAAAAGATTACTGCCATTTGCTCTTATATGATTTCTCTGCTTAGCAAAATGGTGTGTGAACAATGTATTCAAACTCAACTGACAATCTGTTCTTTGATACAGGCACCTATCATTTCTGACTTATCTATAAAATCTTGTCCCAAAGTTATAGAGCAGATAGCAAGTTGTTCACTTCCTCAGTATTAACTGTTATAAGGCCATCAAATCCTGTATATATTGTCACCATAATATCATAACCCTGCAATACTACAAGTATACAAAAACGACCTAATAAAAAAAATGAGAAACACACAAATTTGCCTTATAAAAGAAATCTTCTCAAAACTGCTTTGACTAAAAGCATAGATAACATTCATAATAAATCAGGTGTCTTCCACTTTTTCTTGCTTTTAGTCTCATGCACATAATGTCTCTATCACAGTAAAAAATAAGCATATTGGTATGCAATCCCATATTGGCAGAACACATCACAATTCTAACAGTTTCCTGGATAAATTATGTCATTTTACAATATGATGTCAGTTCCTGTAAAATGCACTGCAACTTTAAAGAATGCAAAATATCAATGCTATCCTTTACAATAATCTGGTATTGCCACTGATGCCAACTCTACTATGAGAAAAATTTAAACCTGAGCAAGAGTATATATTACTTCCTAAAAATACTTGGAAAGATCCTGTTTACAGGCAATCTTTGCATTTCATATGGAAATAAAGAAATACTGCAGACAGAAATACTGTCCCAAGCTGGTTTAACACTCCTTAACATTTCTGAAAACTGAAGTAATGTTCAAAACATATTCAACACAATCTGCTAAGCAATGCTAGGTGGAACTTAATGTCTATTATCATTCCAGTCATATGGCCTTTTCTCAAATGTTGACACTAAGAATGAGATTCACAATTAACAATCCAATTCACAGTCCAAAGAAGTAATATACAAGCAACATTTATAGCTCTCCAACAGACATGATTATGATACTTTATCATGCAAACTACAATTGCATCACAAAATAATACTCAAAAGCTGTTCTGCTTGGAGATGTTCATTTGTAACTGTATCCTCCACATTAAGAGATATATTCACAGATTGCAAAAAATGTGTCATGGATGTAATTTCAGTTCCAGAACTTTTATTTCCTTGTTAACAGATGTCTGCAAAACCTTTTTCACACAAATCCTATACCCATGGTAAAGTACCTCAACTTACCTAAATTTTGGAGTAAGTACAAACTCACAATTATATTGTTTTTGTCATTAATAATTGAAATGAATCACTGCTAGTGCCTTTACAATTAAATAAAAAGTTGTTGTTCTTATGAACAATACACATAATGGAGCAGTGTTGAAAAATGTTCATTTTAAGCATGACCATGAAAGTCATTAAAACCTGAGTACATGCATCAGTATTTAACAGCACTACTACTTGAAGCTACAGTTTTATCCTTTTCTTTTCCTCTTCTCTTATCTCGAGTAAACCACCTGATTCATATGTGTGGATTTTACATGGTCTGAAAACAACAGCTTTTGATTGTCTAAATCACATTAACTTATCTTCATTATCAGAGAGGTAAGACTGATTAGGAATCATTATAATTACAGTGCAAGGACCATTTACAGTGAACACTCTGGAAAATCCATCACTGCATCAAATACAAATGTTCTTTGAGCACTCACTCAGAAGTCCCCAGGCAGCATGTTATGAATCCCTAAACTTATAAAAGAATATTTTTAGGAAACTTGATATCACTCATTTCTTATTACACATATAATTTTACAATGTTAGCTTTCTGTCCCTTTTTGCCATCCAAATATGTGTGAGCCTCAAAAATTATAAGAAAAGTTTCACATTTGAAACTTTTCCAAAATATTCCAAAATACAAAATATTAGATATTTGCCTCATTCATAAAGCACTTTTTGGGATACTAGAATACATACATATATATAAAAAAAACAGCAATGCACACTGCACAAGCCAAATAAAAACCAGAAGCATCAGATTATCTCAAACTCTTGTCAATGGCTAGAAGCTGCTCAATAACAACAATTCTCTCTTTATGAAGACTTCTGTTAAGAGGAGAGACATTTCCTTTTAAAAATTAGAGAATGACTGTAACAACAATAAAAGTATTTTCAACCAAATTATGTTACTATACATCACTTACTGTTTTTCTACATATGGAAAGACTCATGGCTGACAAGGCTTTAATAACTTTGGTGCATTTATTTCACTGTAAAGTTTCTTAAATCTCTGCAACTACATTAATGGAACTAGGTTGTAAACAGCAGCACTATTGATGTTTCTATTAAAAAAAAGTACAAATAAACTGTTAGACTGATGATGGGTATGTTATTGATTGTCATTCATTTCAGGAGTACATTCTCATAGGTTTTATAAAATGCATAAAGCAGTCTTGTATTTTTCACTCACTAATCGAATACATGTTGTAAAGCAACATAAATCTTATTTGTTATTTGGAGTCTGCCTGGTAACGTTAACAGTAAAGCTGCAATACATGTCTTATAATCTACTAAATCTCATACAATATTGGTATTCCAACTAAGTTTTTTGCTGCTCAGGCCTTCCTTGAAACTCTGTCAGTAAGTGTATATTACTCTTTCTCTGTCCTTTTCATTTTTTCTTTTCTTCTTCTAGGAAAGATTCACTTTTGCACTGGGATTTTGCACACTCGTTCCTTAATAATAAAAACGGCACAGGGGAGCCAAAATGTTCAAACTAAATATATTTCATCACACAGAGAAGATAATATAAACTGTAGGTTTTCAGTATGTAGAAGCCCTTTATATTTCCTACTACAACTTTTTCTTATATTTGGTCTGCTTCTACTAGGCTCAACTTTTGTTGTTGATAAAAAGTAATCTTGCCTACAAACATTTTTAAAAATACAAGCATCTATCTTTCTTACATTCAGCAATGTCAAAAAAGTTTAACAAGGGCAAAAGAATGTCCTGACCCTGCCCCAATGACCTGCAAATTCCCAGGCACCTGAATTTTTGCAGGGCGCAGGGCATTAGTTGTTGTTCCATCTCCGCAATTTCCATGTTCATTCCAACCCCAAGTGAAGAGG
>NW_020870301.1:583534-596034 GCF_003789085.1 Penaeus vannamei
AGCTGGCCCCGGTGACCTTGGCCCCAAGTGTACACTCTCCCATCCCTCGTAGCAACTGCTGTGTGGCGCAGGCCGGCTGACACACTCACCACATTCATTAGGTCCAAGCAAATTGGAAGGCTTGTAAAAGGCACCTAGTGAAAGAAACAATGTATTAGCTGTGCTAGTACAACTTACAACTGGCTGTAGCTACCAGTAGCATTGCATTCATCCATAACTATATAAAATCAAACTACTTATGGCTTACATAACCATATATAACCCATCTCAAGTGAATCAGTCTCAATACTCAGATCGTGTTCTGGTCATCACTGGGACATGTCTTGGTACTTAGCATCCCATTGTGCTAACATTCCAAAAAGAACTGCAATGTATTTCATATTCAATTTCCTTGGGCTTCTGAGCTCAACGGGAGAAAAAACTATCCTTAATATGAAAAAACTAGAAGATATCAGTGTTCATAATTACATTCCTGTTCTAAAAATGACATCCATCTTCCTATGCATAGTGGTTATTCCCAGTTTGCTAATGATTTAATTGTATAATAATGGTTATGAAATATCAATGCAGACATTCAGTATAAAAAAAAAAAAAAAAATTCTAACCCTATATTCTCACTGCCTCCAAATCATCATAGAGCTCTGGCCAAAAGAACAGTCTTGGTCTATAAAGCTAAACAATAAGCATGTTATTTCTGCCCCCTACTCTTTGTAAAACAAATATCAAGTATTTTCTTTACCCAGTATTCGTTTAATGTTTCTTCTTTTATGCATACAAATTTGCGGTGAGACACTGAGTTAATAAATTTGAATAAAAAATTGGAATTAAGGAAAAATGAATAAAAAGAACTTCTAACAAGACTATTGTGAAAAATGAACTAACCAAAGGCATTAATAGGCATATATGGATACTCCATCACTAATTGGCATCCCTTACCTCTTGCAGGCTATACATGTTCTTGTGTATTTGATGACTCAGTGAGAGAAAATAAAATACCAATTCCCAACCTTTGACTTCTTATTGTCATTCATTCTTTCCTGTAACCTTCTAATCAACTTTTTTGTTCTCTCTTTACCATAACCAACTTTTTTCAAAGAGGAAAATATTTTTTCTTCAAATCTATACCTATCTGTGAGTATTGCATTGCTCCATACAATCCACTGCTGGCTTTTAATAAACATACATAATTGGAGTAACAACCAATATTTTGAATGTGTGGCTTTTTGGATTTAATATTCCATCTAAATTCAAATCTAGATTAAAATCTAATATTACTAATGAAATAAGAGATGTAGTTTTAATTATAAAAAAAACATATATAATATTCAATAAGATGTAGAGGATATGTTTCCAAACAAAAGAATTAGTTAAATATAACTTTTTGGGGTTTGACAGTTCATCTGGAACATGGAGCCAGAATTATATCTATAGTTGTAACATATTTTTAAACAGAATTACTTAGCAAGAATGATGTTTACAATCCTCTCTTTTTCACGGGATCAGAGCACTGCTTTTTATGTTACTGCTAAATCAATCCATATACAATTACTCTGTTAACAACTTTCACTGCTACAAAAACAACTAAAACATGTATTTTCCAGATTCATAGTACCATTATAACATATAATGATATGTGCTCTTACAAATCCTATTTACAGAACTGCCTCTATGCTTATTAAGAATACTACAACAGAGAACTAGAGTTAACTGATGAACAGAAACAATTTTTTACATAATATGTTCACAGAATAAACTGTCAGTAAAAATCATCAGAATCCTCTTTTAGTTAAGCACAAGATAGTTTTTCAAAAACAAATACTATATATTCTCCCACATCACTTTCATCAATTATATTATGATACACTGTCAATCAATGTGTTACCTCATCCTTTGGCAGCCCAAGTTGGCCATGACTATTTGAGCCCCACACCCACACTTGGCCAGATCTACTAAGGGCAATGGAGTGGGCCCAGCCACAAGCCACAGCTACCATGTGATGACCCTCCAGGCCTCGTATGAGCTGAAATCCTGCTACTGCGCGTACTTGTGTCCCATCTCCAACCTTCAAGTAAAGAAAAAGAAAATGGTGGGGTAGGGATTTAAACAAAAAAATCAAAATTATACATTACACAGTAACTTCATTTAAATGGGTACAGCAGCAGGTTTGAATCTTAGCCTCATGATGCAAGTCAAGATTTTATTGTACAGCACTTCTATTAGGGAACCATATAAGCAGCCCACCAAATGTTTGTTGTGAGCAAACTCATCTTCAGGAGCTCCAGCATGCAAATGCAAGAGCAAGTCATGACAGTTATGGTCATACATGGCACAAAGCCAAATCATTATATGACAGATATAGCCATCACAGTAAAAGACAAGGGGGTAGCATAGCTGACTTTGATAAAGAAAATAAGAAAATTTCAAACCTGTAGTACAGCAGAAAATATATGTAAGCTCAACTTTATGCTAGTTAGGCAAACACACCCAAAAAATACATTTACCTGCCCACTGGTATTCCATCCAGCGCCAAAGAGTCGTCCCTGAGCTGTCAACAGAAAGGTGTGACCTCCCCCACCAACTGCTGTACATATTGAAGGTTCACTTATGTTGTCTGGTAGGTCATCTACTCGTGTAGGCTGAGTCACCTATGGAAAATGCATAAATGTGATTATGGCTCAATGAAATATGATTTTCTTCTGTGATCATTATTCAATAAGAAAAAGAAACAGCAAATCAAAAGGAGTGATAAGTAATAAATAAAATTTAGTATAAAAAAATCTTTAAAATTCTGTTTCATTACTGATGATATAATAAAATCCTATAGTTTCTTTACATACCTGCTCACTGACATAGCCCAGGCCTAACTGCCCGTGGCTATTGGCTCCCCATGCATACAAGGCTGTCATGTTCACGCACCACAACTCATCTGTACAATAAAAAAATCACAAATAAAAGAGGAGGCAATGCTGTATATACATAATAAGCCAATAAGTGCCTCCAATAATTAAGTCCCTATCAGTACTGGTTTCTTGATATACAAGCTTCATGATCACTTAAAATCCTTGTTAAAAATTGTAGTACACAAAGCAAAACCTATAACTATGTGACAAAACATTTTAATTCTTTGTGATAGCTGCTAAAACTTTCGTGATTTAAGAATGATACTAGCAGAGGTTGTCAAGGCATGACTGACAATTTTGTTGTGGCCTGGATGGTTCAAGGGAGTGGTGTGCTATTTCTTTATTATTTTAATGGTAATATTTACTGTTTTCTCATTGTAATTACAATAATTACTATAATTACCCCTTGCAAACTAAACATGATTAGTTTAAAATGGCAGAGAAGGCACAATAAATATATTCAAAATAGAAAGGCTCCTCATTTATATTGCTTATACAGAGCACTGCCATCAATTACACCTCTAATTACATTTCTGCAGAGGGAAAAACAAACCTCAACTGGCATGAATGCATTTGTATAGATGGCTGCAATTTGATCAGAAAAACAGCTCCCAAGCAATACAATTCTTGCTCCTTGCCTCTGCTCCTGCAAATGCTGAAAATAAAGTCCTTCCTTTCTACTAATCTTTTCTGTCCAGGGATCCTTTTACAGAGTGAGATACTTCCCAGCTGTGAAGGGAACTGTGATAAAAATCCCTGCCTAAAGCAGCACTGAGCGATACCCACTTTACAAATAAAGTTTGTCAAAAATAGCAATAATGGATGAAATCAACAAGAAACTTTGCTTTGCACAGTATTTGCTCCCTCCTAACTTTAGTTTTTATTAGTCCATAATTATATTTCGTACATTATTGATTACACTAATAGCGGAAAATGCTATTGCAAAGAATATTGTTGGATTTTCTATTTCTGATGAAATATGGTACCTGCCACCGTTGTATGGTGAATGATAATCCAGAAAATGGGTGGGTTGGCTTTTCTAATTTTAACATCTTTCTTGTAAATTTTCAATCGATATGCAACAATATTCATAGAATCCACATCAATCTTCAATGTGTAGTTCATCCAGGAGGTTATTGTTAACTTTGGTCTTTTGTGGAGCAATTTCTCTATAGGGGATACTATGCAGTGTGTGACTTATCTTGCCTTGTAGTTGAGAGAGACAGTGTTGCTGTCCAAACTAGTGTGACCATTACTTTATGGCTTTACAATCAATCAAACAGACACCAAAAAGTACCTGTCAAAGGGGTGAGATTGTCTTCTGAGCAACAGTGGTTCCAACTCTGAAGATGAATGATTTCTGTCAGAGCAGTCATCCATGAACTCAGACAACCATGGGCAGTTGCTGCAATGTGCCCCTGTGCCAATATGGCTGCGTTGAGCTGTGACACCTGTAGCTAAAAGCCTTCCTCTTTCTCACCACTCTTTTTCCTTTTTAGTATAGTCTGTCTTACACTCATAATAAATTTCAAAATACTAATAAAAACTACTATAACCTCACATTAACACATGAAAAAAGATGATAAGAAAGGCCATGTCATGCACCACTTGCGTAATGTGAAATAGAACTCGTTAGATCTGCCATGCAGCTGGCACTAATGCCAAAGAACCAAGCTACCATTTCTATTCCCATCTCCAACAGGATAATACCAAGCTTGAACCAATTTCAAAGGGCTGGAAATTAAATTGTACTGGGAGTGTCTACATATATAATATGTTATCCAGGTCTTGGACAAGAGCATATTTTAGAGATTCTGTTCCCCCTCATAAGGACTTATTAATGCCAGATATAAAAACTAGAAATACTCTTTAAGAAAAGGCATACTGGTAAGAATATATAAACAAACTTGTTAATCTTAATATATATACCAGTACACCTTCATAGATGCGAAGTTTAAGAAATGGAATTAAGGGTACCATTCCAGAAAATGCCTACCTTTCTCTACTCATTTCATCATTAAAAAAGATGTTGGTAAGAGATAACTTATTGTTTTTGCATAATGTAGAGTATAAAATTGCGCTTCGTTTCATATATAACTTTAAACTGGCCCCCCCCCATTGGAGGGAAGACGACCTCCAAAAAGATGAAGAAAAATGTTTACTGTCTTCGATACCTCATAACTGCCAGTGTTTTTTCCTGAATAATCCCCAAAAAGTACTTATGTTAAATCTAACCTATACTAAGGCTGTAGAGATAGCCAATTTTTTAATTTCCTTTTTTGGGGAGCAGAGCACTGGTGGACATACAGTACTCTTTCTGGTTATTTTTTTTTTCAGTTTTATGTAGTCATATTTTTTTATTTATTCCAAAATTTAAAAATCAGCTATTTACACGGCCTCAGGATTCTGATGCTCTGGCAAAAGCAAGTAACTGTGTTTGAATCGCACAAAAGTTATGAGAGTTATAACTTACCGAAGCTGTATAAATAAAGAACGGAGATATGGCGTTCTAAGTTTTGGACACTTGTCAAAGTTCCTTACCTCTGTTATTTTTTGCTAAATCTAATGATGTTATATATATATATATATATATATATATATATATATATATATATATATATATATATATATATATATATATATATATATATAAAATATATATTAATATAATTAACTGTTACTCTGTTGATTGTGATTGAATACAAGTTATGGCACTTTCAGCATATGTAAGTGATAGTGTATCAAGTGACATTCGAAACTGAAACTAACATAGTAGTTTAATTTTTTTCGATGTCTTCACATGCCAATGAAGGTTAAAAAATTAATTTGCTCGCATGTTCGTTGTGGGCGTACATGAACTATTGATATTGGTAATATGTAGAGAATAAATATAATTTGTTATATCCTATCAAATCATTTTTCTTTGACTATTTTTCTTAAGTAATAGTTCTTAATGAGAAAACGAGTGTGGAGTTGAGGTGTTTCGTCATTTGCACCCATTATATTTGCTAAGAAGTGCATAAATTCATTATTAATAATATATATATATATATAAAAATATATTATATTAATATATTATATATTAAATATATATGTAATATTGTATATGTGTAGAATAATATTAGCTATTAACAATATAATATTATATATATAAGGTAATATATATATATGTATAATTATAATATTAATATTAATGATATAATGTAATATATATTAATATATATATATATACTCATGTATATTAATATATATAATATATTAATATATGTTTATATATTATATATACCAATACATATATATATATATATGTAAATAATATATATATATGTATGTATATATGATATCATAAGGTATATATATGTTTGTATGTATATGTAATATATTGTAATGATTTAATATATATAAGTATATATAACATATATATATATATATATATGTTAATATATATATAATCATATTAGTATTAAATATATATGGTGTGTGGTAGAGTGTGGGTGTGGTGTTATTAATTGGACTATTCAAATATATATACATAAATAAAGCAGAGTAAATTCACACCCATAGTATATATAAACATATAATATATATTAACCACATATATCAGTAATAATAATAATAATTACATATATATATACATACAATATATATATACAATTATAACTATACATAATATAAACCATATATTATAAATACACATAATTATGATAAATTTGCTATAGTGATAGTGTGGTGTGGTGTGTGTGTCTCAGCATATATTTAGTGTGTTGAGTGTGTTAGTGTGTGTGTGTGAATATATATGTAGTGTGTGGTGATGTGCAGTGTTGATTAGGATATGTGTGAGTTGTGCAGTGTATATGTGATGTTGAGTGACAAGGTATTTGAGTTAGGAGTATTAGTGGCCGTGAGCGTGCGAGCATTTAGTCCACTCACGTGGCGTTCAGTGTCGTGTGTGGTAATGCAACTGAATGTTACGTAGAATATGAATAATAACAGTATATAATAGTTCAGAAGGTATAAAGATGATAGCGTAGCATTAAACATAACAATATACGGGTATCACGAATATATAATATATATTTATATAAGATAAAGTAAAAAAAAATATACCTAGCTTATTAATAAAAAATGATTAAAAATACATATATAAATTCTTCGGAAAGTTATTTGATTCAAGCTCTCTGCTCGTATGTATACCGCATCCGGACCTATCTGAGGGACAAATTAGTATAAGTAGATAGATCTAGCGCTCACGGCCCACAGTATAACTTATTTTGTTTGGACTCCTAACCATGTATTACATAGTTCCTAATGTCATTTCCTCCATACCATAATTAAATAGCACACATCAAGCATCATTTAGCATATCAAATCTGATCATGTGGAAAATTAATATTTAGAGTTTATAGAAATCAAGCAAATATATACATATAGGAATATATACACATATACACATATAACATAATATGGGTAACAATATTGAGGAGGTGTACATAGAATGATAAGAGAGAAGGGATGGCATGAGGTGAATAAATAGGAGAGAGAAGAGTAAAAGGAGGGAAGGGAAGGGGGAAGGACTGTAACAACATATATAATTGAGATTATAGCATGATACATATATAGACACTGAAAGAAGGATACGAGAAAATATAAACAGAATATAGATATACAAATGTAATACATTAGTAGATATACATATAGAGTAGGGCTATGTATCAGTATATCACAGCACACCAGTAAATGGGATGATATAAGATACATCATATACATACATACATAGATAAATAACACGAATGATGAGTAGCATATATAATCATGAGGTATAAATATAGGACAAACAAATATGTAGTAAGGAATGAGCAGAGCAGAGAGATGGAATATACACACACATTTAATACCACACACTACACTCACTATTAGTAGTCTCAGTTATATAGATACGAATATAGTAAATTAGACAGAAGCCAAGATGACTAAGTAACAGACATTATAGAGAGAAGAGAAACGAACAGAGGGGCAGATGATTGAGAGTATATATATAAGAAGAGACATAGTAATAGAGGAGAGATGAGCAAGATAGTATAGTAGTAAGAGAAGAACAGACAGACAAGGACAGACAGACAGATACATAGTAACAGACAGACAGATCAGACACAGACAGAAGATAGAAAGATAAGAATCAGATACAGACCAGAGAGAGTCAGGACATGAGAGAGAAATGAAAAGATAACAGAACAATAGAGCTCAAGACAGAATGATGTACGTGTATAGAAAAGATAGAAGATTATACTAATAGGGGTTATAAAAAAGCATAAGTAAATAATATCAGTAACAGAGAGTTATAACAATAAAATCGCATTGGAAAACGATACAGCTAGAAGTACAGTCGAGTGAGTGATGAGAAGATGAAGAGAGATAGAGAAGAGTAGAGACGATAAATAGATATATAGAGAGAAAGAGAATGAAGTAGAAGAAGTAGAGAGATTAAGTAATGAGTAATACGAGAATAGTAACAAAAGAGTGAGTAGTAGTATGTAAGAATGACAGTAAGATATACAATAAGATAAGAACATAATACGAGAGATAATACAACACATAGACATATAGACCAACAGTACAACTAATATAGTAACATAGACAGACTAGACAAGAGACAGACAGAACAGACAGAACAGAGAGCAAGAAAGACAGACAGACAGATCGCATATATGTATAATCATATGTAACACATACGATAGATATAAAAAGGAGAAACGCATATGACAGATAACACTAAAGTAGGTATATAAAAACATGAGTATAATAAATCAGAAAAAGATAAGAGTATATTAACCAAAAACAAGAAACAGATCCATCAGATACAAAAGAACAAATCATAATTAGGTAGAATCAAGTTAAAAAAAAGAATTAAATGACTGAGTAACAATAGAGGAGAATTAGTGGACAGGACCTAAATTAAATAATACATATCAAAACATTTAGTGGAGGAGAAATTATATAGAAAAAGGACGAAACAAACAACATATAACGCACCAGTTAGGAGAGGGGAACAACAGGAGAGGCTGAGGTAGGATATAAAGAGGGTGAGGAGAACGAAATATAACAGGCGAGAAGAGGAGTGAAGAAGACAAGGTATAATAGAGAGTATACATATATAGGAGAGAAGGGAGAACGTAACATATAAGTAGTAGATCAGATAGTATAAGGGAATAGAGGAGATAGAGACACATGAAAGGAGAGAAAAGGATTGGGTAATTGAAGAAAAAAGAAGGCGAGTAAGGGAAAGAAGGTGAAAGGAGAAAGAAGCACATGCGATGAATAGGCACACGAGTGAATGGAGAATGAATGAGAAGGATAGGAGTACATACACAGTAAAAAAGTTAGATTAAGATATTGAAGAGGGTGAGGAGATAGTGAAGAACGTGAAGTAGTATTTGTAGATTAAGAGAAGAAACCTCGAGTAACATATATAGAAATATGAGCAACTTATATACTAAGCATATAAAAGCTGAAGGGGAATAATGAAAGGATAGCATATGAGATAGATTGGATATAGAGGGATAAGGATACATCACACTACATATATATACAAATAAAGAACATAAATAAGGAGATACATAGGATAATGTAAGAGAAGAGAAAATATGGTATATCGAGTATCTAGAGAGTAGAAAATAATTAAATACTGAAGTATATAAAGGGTAAAGAAACTGTGTGGTGTGGTGTGTGTATATAAATGAGGAAGATGTGTTGTGAATAATGAATATATAATGATATAAAGAAAAAGAAACACATGAGACCCTATCTAGAGAAGAGAGGAAAGAAGGCAAGAGATTAACAGGGAACAGGATAAACATATAAGACAATCAGGTAAGAGAGTTAGGGAGGAGACAGCGGGAGGAGGGGTATGAGTAGAGTAGAGAGAGAGGGAATGAGTGGTATATAGAGGGTAATATATATATAAGGAGACAGGTATATATATAATAAATAAGAGATGAGGTAGACATGGGTATATGAAAGTGACACAGAATATAGATGGAGAGCATATTAAAGGGAAGAGAAGAGGAGATGAGATAAGAATATAAGTGTAGGGTGGAATGAGAAGAAGAGAAAGGGACAGGGGAAGAAGTAGAAGTGCAGTGCTAAATATATATACATAGAATGAAATACGAGGATAAGAATAGCATATGAGATAAGGAGAGATAACGATAGAGGAGGATAGAGAAGGATGAGAGACATAAAGGGAGGAGATAGTAAGAGAACTAGCTAGGTAATAGAGGAGGCAAGAGGGGAGGGATTTGTATTATAAAGATATAAGCACATATAATAATCATAAAGTGAGATATCACATGAGATTATACGGACAAATTATTATATATATAATATGTATAATATAACTAGCTAGTGAGATTTGATGTAAATGTGAGTAGGAATAGATATATGTATAGTGGATAGATATTAAGTGCTATAATTCGAGTAGAATGTATATATATACATATATGTATATATATACCATATGTATATGATAACATAGTGATGGAGAGCTTATATATATAATATAAATATGTATATATCACCAACGATAAGTAGTAGTAGTAACAAGGAGGTAAAACATATACGTGAGTGCTATTAATATTACACAATTAGTACGTGGTCGCTGATGAGAAGTATCAATATGTATAGGAATAATCAGAGCGCATAGAGTCACTCGTATATACAGAGAGAGTTGTGACTGAGATAGAGAGTGGATAGTCCCGCTATATGTGTACCCATATAGTATTGTATAGTCGGGATAGCCCGTGTTATATACATATATATAACCAAGTAATAGGAGAGGATAGGGGTAGGGGAGTGCGGTTAGTCTAGTGACTTAGCGAGGGGTGGGGTATTAGGTTAGAGTATTATTAATACATTATGGGAATGTTGTTGTTGATATTTTGATGGGTTGGGGGTATGGGTTTTTGTTATTGTTATACATATGTATGAGAGTTTATCGATGTGGTACATATGGTATATATATACATATATGTATATATACATATACTGTAATATATATAAGCTTGTCATATATATAGTGCGAGTTGTGAGTAGTGTATGTATAGCGGAATTTGTGCTCATGTGTATATATACATATATGTATATATGAGTTTCAATATATAATACATATATATACATATTAGTATATATATTACATATTGTATTATATATACATATATGGTATTGCATACATATATATACATACATATATCGTATAGGTATAGGTTTTGATGGTGGAATTGCATTAGTGATGTAAGTAGGGGTTGGGTAGCATAGCATACATAATATGTATTTGGTGGTTATTTAATAACATACCAATACCAATACCATATATATACATATATATATATATGTATATATTAAGGTATATGTATATATATGTATTTGTAAAGTGCGGTTTATATAGTGTATATTAATGTATATATAATATATATATGTATATATATATATATCGATATATAGTATTTATATATTAGTCGTTATTATCCAAATATATATACATATATACATATGTATATAGATAATATATGCACCATTAAAGGTAATGCACTTACACATATATCAAATTTCTTACATGGTCCATGATCCTTATCCCAAGTAATTTTCAATTTCTGATTTTATTTAGTATAAAAACCAAGATGAGTAGGGAAAACGACACAAATTGTTCCTCAGCCTATGGACAAGTTCTCAGTTAACTGGGCGAGAGGTAGATTTTGGCGGGGTCTTTGGTGATAAAGCGGTTTCAATTGAGAATTAGATAGTTGCTTTGTGGGATGATGCCTTTGGGGATTAACTCTAGGTCGAGACATCATCGGTGGGAGTTGTGGGGGTTGTTTTCCGCGTGTGATGGTTTTTGGCTTAGGGGGTGGAGTTGGGAGGAGGTGTGTGTGAAGGCATTGTAATCGCTACAACTCTCGATCGAAGTTATCCCGCTGATGTACTGTGTTTTTTGTATCATGTGTTGTAGGTAAAAAAACTGTTTACTTGTTGTATAGGTGTCCATGTGGGGGTCATAGAAGAAGGTAACTTGTGAGGCTGGCATCATGTGGCTGAATTCTAGGTAAAGATACCAGTACGTCTGGCAAAGGCTTTTGCAATTGGTTGCGGGGACTGTTCTCCTCTGGATTCTATACTAATAACTGATTTGTCTTTTTAGGCAACCCTGCTACAGCAGCTACTGGGTAACAGGATTGCAGGTTTGGAACTGGCAGTTGTCCACATTTACACCAAGCCTTCATGATTTTGACTAGTCGATGTCTGGCAGTTGTGAAGATGTCATCATAACTAAAGACTCGACACAAAGTGACACATTTCTTCACTTTTTTTGGTGCAACTCTGATAGAGCAGATATGTGAGGAAATGAAGAGTATTATTTTCATATATCTTAGGAAAATGCTATTGTCCCACCTATGTCAAGGCTTCATAGATGGCAACCAGTTGATGTCAGTGAAATGTATATTTTTCTTGCCTTGGTCATGGTCATGAGCCACGTGAAGAAGCATTAAGTACCCTTATATTAGACCACACACTTGTATACTATATAAATACCCCAATATTTAGCAAGGT
>NW_020870301.1:601034-603534 GCF_003789085.1 Penaeus vannamei
TTGATGATTATTGCATAGACATTTATCTTGACATGTTCACGCTGCAGCTTGATCTTGATATTTTTTACATCGGATACATTTAAATAGCGAGATAAACACATTATTTCGTCAAATAAATGCAAAAATATCACAATTTCACGTTATCTATTCGTTTTTACGAATTAAGTGATATCTATGAACACGTATGTGTTTATATATACACACACGTAACTAGGTGTGTGTGTGTGTGTGGTGGTGTTGTTTTTGTTTGTTTGTGTCGTGCGTGTGTGTGTGTGTGTTGTGTGTGTGTGTGTGTGTGTGTGTGTGTGTGTGTGTGTGTGTGTGTGTGTGTGTGTGTGTGTGTGTGTGTGTGTGTGTGTGTAAGTGCGTGCGTGCGTGCGTGCGTACGTGCGAGCGTAAGTGCGTAAGTGCGTGCGTGCGTGAGTAAAGTGCGTGCGTAAGTGCGTGTGTACGTGCGTGTGTACGTGTGCGTGCGTGCGTACGTGCGTGCGTGCGTACGTGCATGCGTGCTTGCGTGCGTACGTGCGTACATGTGTATGTGTTTGCGTATTAATTTTCATTTGAAGAAAAGGAAGTTTTCAAGTCGTTGCATTCGTTTCGGGCGTGACTTCAATGTATAAAAACAACAATTGAATAACCCGCAATGTTTTGTGTACTGAAATATGTACATACATAAACCGATACCTTGTATTGATAAGTAGATATCTATAATACCAAATCTGCAAAATATACAATGTACGCAATATCGAAAATCCTATCGAGCAAAAACAAAGCAAACCATTAAAACAACTAAATAAATGGACACACATTTCAGGGGATGTGAAGTAGTCACCAGTAAAACTTTCCCGGCATTTCCTCCTGACATGAAGTTTGTTACGGTTATTTGCTCATTCCACTGTGAAAAATCGCTGGAATGAACAATGTTACAGCGGTAGACAATGACATACAGAGGCCTAGTGATGCCCGGTGCCAACTCTTCGACTGCATGCCCAGAAGACTCAAGAATAAGGCCTAGTACAGAGATATATTATGAGAAAGGGATATTTAGAATATGAGAACAGATGAAACATGAAGTAAACACTTTATTCGACTTAAATATGTTTCAAAATCACTCTTTTTTCCCTCTCTGCAAACCACTGGCGGCAGGTACTTTGTTCATTCGTAAAAATGATCGAAAGAGAATAATTTTGTGGCTGGCAGAACATATGTGTGTATGTGTGAAGGCCATTTTCACGTTACAGAAAGAGCAGATTATATCACTTGAAGGTCATTCTCATGTTAAAGAAAAAAGAAAAAAAAAAAGAGTAAACGCGGCATTTTCGAGATGGGTGAGTGAGAGGAAGACTAGACCCATCTGTAGCGGCGCCCATATATTTTTGTCTGGGTGTGGCCTGATGCATATACTAAAATCATCTAAATCCGATCTGTTTATATTCAAAATAAGGTTACTGAAACTTAGGAATACAGACACGCACGTGCATATAAATGCATATGCATATGTATACATACATACATTATATATATATATATATTAATATATATATATATATACATATATATAATATATATATTGTACACACATATATATATATAGTGTGTGTGTGTGTGTGTGTGTGTCGTGATATGTGTGTGTGTGTGTGTGGTGTGTGTGTGTGTATGTGTGTTGTGTGTGTGTGTGTGTGTGTGTGTGCGCGCGCACACACACACATACACACACACACACACACACACACACACACACACACAACACATATATATATTATATATTAATATATATATATATGATATATATATGTATATGTGTGTGTGTATTGTGTGTGTGTGTGTGTGTGTGGTGTCTGTGTTGGTGTGTGTTATATATATGTATATATGTATATATGTATATTTGTATATATGTATATGTATACATATGTATATTATATGTATATAATATATACATATATACATATATATATAATATATATATATATATATATATATATTGTGTATACATATTTATAATTAAAGAGAGAGCGAGAGAGAGAGGAGAGAGAAGAGAGAGAGAGAGAGAGAGAGAGAGAGACGAGAGAGAGAGAGAGAGAGAGAGAAGAGAGAGAGAGAGAGAGAGAGAGAGAGAGAGAGAGATAGAGAGAGGAGAGAGAGAGACAGAACAGAGAGAGACAGAGACAGAGAGAGAGAGAAGAGAGAGAGGAGAGAGAGAGAGAGAGAGAGATGCAGACAGACAGAACAGAGAGAGAGAGAGAGTGACAGACGTAAACAAAAAACAGAAACGTGCACATAATCAGGGAAGCAGACAGACCGAGAGGGAAAAGCGACTTGGCGCGATTGGACACAGAGGAAACGTGGAAAGTCGCTGCCTCGCCGACGCCAGGCAGGCCCCAAAATCTCAAAAGCAGAATTCCGAATCACGGGAGACAAAGCGAAGCCGGTACAGAGCGTGAGAACCGAAGCTCTCGCGCGCCATTGTCCTGCGCTGCGAGATTCGATGCCTGTGGACCCC
>NW_020870301.1:606034-608534 GCF_003789085.1 Penaeus vannamei
TGAGTCTTAAGATCACTTGCAGCCGACCTGATAAACACACAATTACTCAATAATCTGTCCTGAATTTTGCCATTACTCAGTCTTCGTTACAGCAACTCTCGCCACTTGCCCGGGCTAATACTTCGAGCCGAGTTCAAAGGCAGTGCACAGAGCGAGAGACTGTGAGAGCTAGACAGGCAGGCAGATAAATAGATAGATAGGTCGGTAGGTAGGTAGATATACTGATAGATAAGCGGATTGATTGGCTGATTGGCTGAGAGAGAGATACAGACATAGAGAAAGAAAGAGAGGCAACGAAAGAGTAAGGGACAGATCGACAGAGATAGAGGAGAGCAACAGAGATATGATAAAAAGAAAAAAGTATAAGAGATGGGCAGAGAAGCGGCACAGCAACGGAACACCGCGCAGACGGAGAGAACAACAACACGAAGCAAAGGAAAGTCGGGCCGCGTGCACGCCGCCAGCCCCGCCCCATGGCCACAGCACACGGACTCGTGCAATCACAACTCAGATGTGCGCTACTCAATTTCTCTTCTACATCGCAGGGAATATCGGTAGCAGCACGTTTTCCGGACATCTGCTGTTATTTTTCAGATGTATGATTTCTTTGTAATTAGCCTGTGCCACCAGGAGATAGATAAAGATTAGATAGAATTTAATTTCGGAGATTGTGATTGAAATGACAGGCCGACATCAGTCGGGCGTTTGCGCGGTAGAATACATGTCTATAAATGCATTTATGCATGCATGGATTCTTAGACGCATACATACTTTGATTTATATCTAAATGAATATCTATCTGTGTATATCTATATATGTTTGTGTGAGCATACGCAAGTATGTACACACTTTGCATGGACTTCTGACATAATGAACGAAATAAGGACGCTGAGCATAAGCATACTATCCGAAGCGGACATGTAAAAGAAAAGCGTATTGGCAACGGTATATATTCATACACAAATACAAACAAAGACAAAGTAACAAGCACAAGCTATCGGAAGATAACACGCGAAAAAGGAGTGAGCTATTTAACAAGCGGTCCGGCGGGCATGAAAGCTGACAGACAGACGCTCAAGCACTCGGGCAGGAGCGCTCGAGCAGGCGCTTGTGTGTGGGTGGGCAGGAAGGGAAGAGGGGCGGCGGAGAGGGCACAAGGACGAACGGGTGGATGTGCGGGTAGGACGCTCTCACACACACGCAAACGCATCCACTAGGGTGACGGCGGCGCTGAAGAAATGGAAAAACGAACGGGAGGCGAGGAGGTGAAACTGCGTCTTGTAGGTTGATGTTGACCTTTTGCGTCATTAGGATTTCGTTAAGGAGACGGGGCGCGCCATGGCATAACTCAGCTGCCAGACTGAAAGGTTTTGGGTTGATTTTCTTCCTCTCTTCTTTTCGTTCTTTCTTTCCTTTGGGGGAATGGGGAGGATTTCCAGCTTATGATCTCTGAGGTGGGAGTGACCAGCGGTTTTGTCATATGAAATATCTTTGAAATATCTTCCTCTCTTTCTCTCCATGACTAATGTGTGGACGATGTTTTGTCATGCAGAAACTGGTGTAATAGACATTTCCTTTACAGGTTTCCGTTATCAAGATGTTGGGTATTTTGCCTTTGCGTAGTATCATGCATAACCATCTCATTTATAAAGGCTTTCAAGATTTCTTGGAATGGAAATCCCGAGAATCTTGCAAATACTGCATATCGTAATACATAAATACTGATGCACGGAGAGAGAGAGAGAGAGAGAGAGAGAGAGAGAGAGAGAGACAGAGACAAAAAGTGAGAGACAGACACTGAATCAGACAGAGACAAACAAATAAACAAACAAAGAAGTTTAAAAAAGACAGGCAGTCAGTCACAAACACCTCAGCAGACCAACAGAGAATAAGACACTGGGAAAAAGAGAGCCGAGAGATCGAGGCCCTCCACCCAAAGGCCGTATGATGAACTGCGCGCGCGGAGGAGGCGAGGGACGAGGCTGCCACTTCAACGCTGCCCGAAACGCGTCGAGGATTTATAAATAAACCGAAGAACATGCTTGCCTTTGATCTTCTGTGATAGCTCGAGCCTTGTTGTTCATCGGAGGTCAGTGCTCTGTTGTCTTCTATCGGTCTCATCCTTCTCTGCGTCATTTCTTTTTTTTTTTTTTTTTTTAGAGAGAGAGAGAGCAGAAAGAGAGATAGAGGGAGAAAGAGAGAGAGAGAGATAGAGGAAGAGAGAAAGAGAGAGAGAGGAAGAGAGAGAGAGAGAGAGAGAGATTTATGATTTATTTCGTGATAATCGCCAGGATAATAATTTACTCTCTATTTTGCACATACACACATATGTATATGTATTTGAAGATATTTGAAGACAAACTGTGTGTATATGTACACACATGTATGTAAAATATAAACACACACATAGAGAGAGAGAGATAGACATACAGATAGAGACATAGAAACATAGATAGATTGATAGATAGATATGGACGCGCGCGCATGTGTGTGTTTTGTG
>NW_020870301.1:616486-618986 GCF_003789085.1 Penaeus vannamei
GCACATTCATTGTAAATAGGGGGTTTCTCCCCTTAGCCCTCCTTTTAGGGGGGGGGGGTGAAGCCATCCTTCCTACCTCTCTGCTCTGGTCTGTAATATCTTCACCTAGTATGTTCAGCAGGGCAGCGCCCGGTTAAATCTCGTTGCAATAAATTCTTACCTTAACCCAAAGATACGGAAAGGCCAGACTTCGAATCGCCAAAATCATCGTCGTCGCTGCGGGCGGGAATGGCAACCACAATCCGCCACTCTTTTTCGCTATTGCCATGAAATTTTGCAAGTTAGAGGCGAAACTGCACCTTGTACGCAGACTAGCCATGACGGAGCTGATGTGAATTTCCACTGACTTAGGTTTTACATTAGTTATTATCATTTCCAAGTATCTGGCAAGAATATCACACAGGTCAGTAGTTTACATGGCCCTACCCTGTCTGTGCAAGATGACTGTATTGCCAAACACATTTGTGAACAATTTCAAGATATATGGCTGGTCAGGTTGCTGAATTTAAAAAGAAAAAAAAAATAATAATAATAATGATAGAAGCTCACCCAAGCCCCTGTATTTTGTTTAGTTTTTTAAGGTTTGATACCTAACTTTTGAAAATTTAATTGAAATGATCTTAATTAAGAGTTTTGATATCCGGCCACAGGGTTGAGATAATTTGGAAGTAACAAAATTCTTTACTAGTCTAACCTCCATCATAGTTTTTTATTTCTTGAACTTTTATGAACTGACTATTATTTGGTATTTGTCAACGAAGACGTTTTGTGTGGTATAGGAAAACCGAAACAAATAATTTTCCATAACGTGTACGTGTGTGATAATACATTATTTTATTCAAGCAAATCTTTGTGGTCTAGTGGAAAAAAAAGAAGTTAATTCTTACCAGATTCATAATAGACCTCATAAAACTCACACAATAAGGAATCATTAGGAAACAAATTGCATTAATTAGCAACGCCAACCTGTGATAAGCGAAATGCCCAATTAAACTAAAAAATATATGGATTCAATCTTGTTTTAATATCTACGAGGTCAGGACCCCCTACGCTGGAAGAGTTTTGTGTAATTACCTTTAATTCAGTAATTACTGTGAAGGGAAATGAAATTGCAATCATTAACGACTCAATGATCAGGGGCAATTGTGCCTTATCATCCTCTTTATTTCCTTGTAAAATCTGGGTTTGAATAATTTTTGCATCTCATTCTTTGTAATTCGTCGCATTTTCCTCCTAAGCCTTGGCATGACTGTAAGAAGAATCTAAATCAAAGTAGAGCATTAATAATTCGAATATTATGTAGACAATTACTACTGATTTTTATGTGTTGGTAGAGAGGGATACATGAATAAGTTCAATAAACACGCACACATATATATACCCAATCCACGCATATATATATATATATATATATATATATATATATATATATATATATATATATATACACACACACACATATATGGATATATATATATATATATATATATATATATATATATATATATATATATATATATATATATATATATATATATATATACACACATATATATATAGATAGATATAGATAGATAGATAGATATAATATATAAATATATATATTATATATTATATATATATATATATATATATATATATATATATATATATATATATATATATATATATATATATATATATACATATATATATATATATATATATATATATATATATGTATATATATATATATAATATATATATATATATATATATATATAAATTATAGTTATCTATATATATTATATGTATATGTGTATATAATTAAAGATTAATATGACATGTTCTGATCCTCTAAACACCTGGACTGTCCCTTCCCAAGCGACGCCGCATCCGTCACTCCCTCAGCAGAGACCAGACGCAGGAGCGAAGGAGTCGAGGGAGCCATTAGCATAAATCCTCCTCTGGATAATCAGGGAAGGAGGGTTACAGGAGCGCAATGCATCAGGACAAAGACAAAGGTTAATGCGTTTAAATGCTTTGTTGTCTTCCGTTGCGATAATTGGCTTCCCTTCCGCGTTATTAGGAGAGAAGTAGTTTTAGTTCGAGAGGTCAGTTATGAATGGGGAAATACGGATTCATTATCTGTTTGCATCTGAAGTGTAAAGGTATATGCATCTCAAGTGTAATGGTATATTGTCACTGTTTGTTGTATTGCAATTTCCATGCATTAGTGTAAAATGACATAACTGACGTTTTAGTAACAAGATTATGTTCATTTAAACACAAATAGTATCTGACACTAAACAGACTAGATGAAAATTATTCGAATTAAAACTAAAGATAACTTTAATAAGAGAGAGAGAGAGAGAGGAGAGGGAGAGAGAGAGAGAGAGAGAGAGAGAGAGAGAGAGAGAGAGAGAGAGAGAGAGAGAGAGAGAGAGAGAGAGAGAGAGAGAGAGAGAGAGAGAACGAGACAGGCAGACAGACAGACATAGACTCATTATTAGATTCGTGT
>NW_020870301.1:628986-633986 GCF_003789085.1 Penaeus vannamei
CTTCCACCCACGAGGATCCCTCATGGCTAGACGCCAGGCAGGGACTCGGCCCATCTCTAGTTCATCACGGCAGGTTTGGTCGATCTGCCCAAGCCACGACTTCCTCGGTCGTCCCACAGGCCTCCTCCACCCAGGGTTGTCTCGAATAGAGACGACCTGATGGGCAGGATCATCCTGAGGAAAGCGAGCCAGGTGGCCGTATAGCCTGAGTGGCGATCACGGATTGTGCAGATAACAGGGCTTGTGCCAGTCTCACGGTGCAACCGTTGGTTGGACACATGGTCCCGCCAACAGTACCCCATGATCTGGCGCAAGGACCTATTGCAAAAGGCTTCAAGACGAGCCTCCAAGGCACAGGACAATGTCCAGGTTTCGCTACCGTATAGCAAAACTGGCATTATCAGGGCCTTGAAAACCCGAAGCTTGGTCCTTCTGCACAGGTACCGACATCTCCAAATACTCTTGTTGCTGCCAGGCCAATCCGTCTGCTGACTTCATGGTCTGACAGCCCAGAGTTATGAACTACACTACCAAGATATGTAAAGCTCTCTGTGACTTCAATGTCCTCGCCGCAAGCACGTACCGACTGAACAGGTTCTCCTATCAAGTCCCCAAATTCCTGGACCTTGGTCTTGGTCCAGGAGACCTCTAGACCCAGGGGCTTTGCTTCATTGCTAAATGCATCGAGAGCCGCCACTAGGGTTTCCAAAGACTCAGATAGAATGGCAACGTCATCAGCAAAGTCAAGGTCTGTAACCTTGATATTGCCCAGCGTTGCCCCACAATGACTTTGAACAGTAGCTCTGCCCAGTATCCAGTCCATGCAAGTGTTGAAAAGAGTTGGTGCAAGGACACAGCCTTGCCTCACTCCTGAACTAACAGGAAAGAAGCTCGACAGGCCCCACCACACTTTACAGCACTTTCAGTACCAGTATACAGGCTTGCTATTAGTCCAATAATCCTTGTTGGTATTCCTCTCAGCCTCAGGATCTCCCAAAGTGACTCCCGATGCACCGTATCGAACGCCTTCTTGAGGTCGATGTAGGCTGCAAGTAGCCCACGCCCGAATTCACGACGGCGCTCTACAATGACTCGAAGCGCGAGGATACGGTCTATTGTGGACTTACCAGGAGTGAATCCGGATTGCTCCAGTCTTTGGTGCCTCAGTAGATGGTCTCTGATACGTCTCAGAAGGATGTGGGCGAGAACCTTGCCTGGTACACTGAGCATGTGATGCCTCGGTGATTGCTGCAGTCCCAACGGTCCCCCTTCCCCTTCAGAGAGGGATGACCACACCCCTCAACAGGTCAGGAGGAACGGAACCGGACTGCCAGATGGCAGCCAGGACAGCATGTAACCCCCGTGCCATAGGTTCACCACCAGCCTTTAACAGTTCAGCTGGTATGCCGCAGATACCAGCTGCTTTACCACTCTTCAGCTTGGAAATCGCCCCCTAACTTCAGTTAGGGAGGGAGGGTCCTCACTGATAGGTGGATCTGGCAGCGGGATCTCGACACTACCCGCATCCAAGTTAACTGTTGGTGGGTCAACCTGGTACAGCTGCTCAAAATACTCAGCCCAACGTCCCCGCACCGCAACAGGATCTGAAACGATTTGACCACTTACTGAGCGAACTGCTGTCACCTGTGAAGAGGGCTTGGAGTTCAGCTTTCTCAGGGCTTGGTATGCAGGACGAAGGTCATTTACTAAGAAATGGCCTTCTACCTCCTCTGCAAGACTCCTAATAAACTGTTCCTTGTCCCTTCTTAACAGGGACCGAGTTCTGCGCACATGAGAACGGTGCAATTCCCGATCCCCTGTCGGACATGATAATGGTAAGGATAAATTCAATATGAATGAAGCCGTCATGAATAGAATGTAAATTTTATGGACTAAAAAGTATGTAACTATAATATCAATAATCATAATAGCTTTTTTTTTCTTTTTATCTTATTTTATCTATTTTTTTATTATTTATTTATTTATTTTTTATTATTTTTTTTTTTTTTGAGAGAGAGAGTGGGACATTTTCACGATTACTCTTTATTATTATTGTCTATTTTTTGCTCTTCATCTTTACTAATTTGATTATCATTTACACATTAATTTTTTATGTTTCTTTGTATTGATATTGTTTTTAGTACCATCGGTTTGTCTGACTGCGTCTTTACCAATTTATCAACACAATTCATTTTTTTATGTAAGAAATGTCAAAGATCTGAATTGGTCGAAACTAAACAAACTTCAAAGAGAGAAAGGAAAGAGGGAGCATTTGGCTAAGGTTCTAAACTCTCTCTCTCTCTCTCTCCATGAGTATTAATTAATTTTTATATCTGTCTTATTCTTTGTTGTCAATCGAGCAGACTTATCAATTTCTAATCGGAGAGAAAATGTCTTCACTGCAGCTTTAGGTCGGAAACATACCCTGGAAGATAAGGCCGTAAACTCGCCCCCTCAGACACTATGGCAATGCCCTCGTGTTTGTTGAAGCCCCAACCTCCCATCTCCGCATCAGTCCTTTGACCTCATACGTAACGGAGTCTTAGGTACCTCGCAGCCTTTGTAGCAGCGCCTTTCATGTGCTATATCTTGCCGAGCAGCGCTGCAACGTCATTATCTCGCCTGGTACTCTACGTGTATACCGCGTCGTGCTCGGTCTCATTCCCTCGTTACTATCTTCATGGCCGAGCTCATGTTCACACGGTCTCTGTTTGCTTGTCCTTTCAGTCTCTATCTGTCTGTCTGTCTGGACACGCACACACACACACACAAATATTTATGTATATATTCTTATTTATTTTGCATTTAAGAATAAACACGTAAGTGTGTGTGTGTGTATATATATAAATAAATAAATAAATATATATATATTATATATATATGTGTGTGTGTGTGTGTGTGTGTGTGTGTGTACACACATTTTGATCTGACGCCGCCTTAGACAGACGTGCAAGACCGGCTGTGTTGGCTTTACCTGTTATTCTACTTCTTTCAGGAATATAGCATTCACTTAGCTTAGTACACGTGCACAGCAGTCTATCCCGCGATATTCGGTGACTTATCATAGTGCTTATGTGTATTCCAAGAAATCGAACAAGCGCCACATCGGTTTTCGCTTCCACCGCAGCACAAACCCACCCTGGGCAGACTCATCAACAATAAACCGCACACCACAGCTCTTCTACGAGCACTAGTCTACATTTACTTGTCCAGCACTCCTAGTTCATCTGTGCTTGCACTTGCCCTTGCTCACATTGTATTTGCTCATGTTATACTGCTTATAGCTTGTTAGTTGTTAGTAAAAGTATAAGCATTAGCATAAGAATTAATAAACCATTGATTGACATTATTATTTATTCTTACACACAACACTATATATATATATAATATATATATATTATATATATATATATATATATATATATATATATATATATGTATGTATGTATACACACACACACTGAGCACCGTGTCCATATCCCCATCCCTAAAAGAACAGTTTTAAAAAATCTGATTAAAATATTCATGTATTGGAGTTATATGGAGACAATATTACTTAACTGCTAACATAATGCATTAAAACAACCGAGATTATTATTAAGTGAATACGAGGGATCTCTTCTTTTTTGAAAGAGAGGGAGAAAAAAAATCGATGCATTAATGCAGAGCCACAAGGTCTCCTAACTTTACCTGATTTCTCAATACCTTGAATTTTCAGGAACTTTACTTTGTCGAAGCTGTTGATATTATATTTATTGGCATTATGATTTTTTTTTTTTTTTTTTTAATAATGCCATGAAAATACTACAAGCAGTATAAGATTGGAAGAAAATCACTCTGAATTTCGAGAAAATGGCTTAACAGGTAAGATAACTAGGACTAGCAATTGACTCCTTGCTGACTAGTTATGTAGCCATTCATGTGTAATTTGGTTAATACATCTCTCTACACATTCTGCGCACTCTACACACACACACACACACACGCACACGCACACGCACACGCACACACACACACACACACACACACACACACACACACACACACACACACACACACACACACACACACACACACATATGAAAACAGTAAACTAACCATGTACGTATCTAGGATTCTTTGTTATATGGTTCTTATTACTACACAATTACAACATAACTGCATTGGTTGAGAAACAGAATATATACAAAGCTGCTCCGTCGATTGTTTACTACGAATTCTACTGACCACTGTTGGGTGTTCCCGTAATTTTTTATGGGTTATCCCAAGGATTTTTTTTTTTTTTTATTTATCTATTTTAACTCATCACACACACACACACACACACACACACACACACACACACACACACACACACACACACACACACACACACACACACACAGTACACTGGGTATCTGTTTTTTTTTTTTATTATTATTTTTTTTTTTTAACAAAAGATGAACAATTTTGCAGTAGCTTTTTCCTCGGACAGTTTTCCATTGGGAAATTCCGGCCAATTCACCATCGCGACCAGCGGGAACGTGTTATTTTCTGAGGATTAATGGGTGTTTGGAATTCTCTTTCCGGGTGTGAGGTGCCAAAAGGCCCATGCAGATAAACCCAAAAGCTTTTCCGTTTGACTGCCTCCTTTTGCTGGTCTGTTTTATTTTTTAGTCCTGAAAATGAGATTTGAAGTACGAGAAACGAAACTACAGGAATTCATAATGACAGGAGTGAGTCAAACCGGCTTTTTATTCCTTCTTTCATTTGAATTTGAGAATATGAGAATAATGGAATATTAAAGAAACTTAGTTCCGAGTGTTTACCGTTATTTATTTTTTTATTTTTCTTAGAATGAGAGAAATGCGTTCATTTAGCTGTACTTACATACCGCTTAAATTCCTCATACCTCAATAAGTTTAATAATTAAAAGGAATAATAATAAAGATTTGATATACAAATAAATAAATAAATAGAAAACGGAATACCCTAGCAAAACAATCACCGCACACACACGC
>NW_020870301.1:646486-648986 GCF_003789085.1 Penaeus vannamei
AAGAACGAGGGAGGACATCGAAGAAAAGGAAAGTAAAAGCATTCGGAATGGCTTGCAGCAAGAAGAAAAAATGAAAGATTGTATTTGAGCAGGCTTGATAAACAGCGATGATAGTTTACATAGATGTGTCTATTAATCCTACAATAGTATAAAAATAAGTTCTTAGAAACGCGTATCTAGTAGGAACTGCGAATAGAGAAATGACCTTGGGGTTCAAAGTTACGTGTTTGTCTCGTGCTTGTAAGTATGAAGTCAAACCGTAAATAACATCCGTCAAGCGTTTTTTTCCAAAATGGTGTCCTTGAACTTTGAATTAATAGTTAAATGATGACCGTTGGGGTTAACCCTATTTTGATTGTTTGATTAAAAGAATGGAAATGAATTTTGTCACATTTTCAATTTTAGAGAGACAGGGCGAGGTGGGGATCTCGTGTACTATATTATTTATTGGTTTTAATATTGAAACCAGGAGCACAATCTTCGAGATACTGCCATCAAAACTCGTTGTTTAGAAGCCTGTGCATATTCATAGCCTAAAGATTACATTAAGGTATGAAATATTACATCTGTATATTTATGAACAGAACAGAAAAGCCTAGATTACGATATGTTCAAACACCACAACAAGAGAATGTGTGTTTTAACATTCCATTAGAATTTAAGCGAGGGGGAAGAAGCACAAAAATAGTAGAAAGTCTAGGAATTCTGGCGTGAAACACAATTCAGACTACAGGTTTTAATAAGACGAGAGTAAACAGCGAGTGAAGGTTTGTATGTAAATAGTGGCAATGAAAAAGGAAAATAAATTTGTCTTAGATTCAAAGCAACCGTAGCGGACGGGGGATACGTCGGGGAACTTTCCATTTTTTTGTCTGTTTCAAGCTAATAATATACTTATGTAAACATGTCTTGGTGTAAGAATATGTGCGACTCATCTGAAATTCCTAGAATATGATGTTGAAATGCTTATATATATATATATATATATATATTATATTATATATATATATATATATATATAATATATATATATATTATATATATATATATATATATACACACATCTGGTAATTTTCTATATTACCTTCGCCTCTCCGATATCGACGATTTTGGTATCGTTGGATTCCTCTCACTGTCAAATATATAGTTTTATTGCGCGGAAACCCCCCGTTAGCGACAAACTCGGCCCCGATAGCAGGGGAGGGCATGAAAGGTTCCAGGGAAAATGCTGGGTTAAATAACACTAATAATATAACCCACAGTGAAAATAACCATGATTATTCACCTCATCTCTCTCTAGGAAACAAATCTCCACCACATATTCCCGGCTAGAGCGTTACACAGTTATCGTAACTCGTAACATACCTACTGAATCAGCATACTAACCTTGATATAGTCAACATTGTATACAGATACGATTGTAGTATAATCTGGATGAACAAGGTATACCATGAACAGAAGAGCGGCGGTGGCCCGCCCTCATCTAGTTCGTGTGCGCTCTATCCTGCGTGATACGTGGGGGATATTTTGTGTCCTCGGCGGGGGTTGGGGGGCGGTAGCCCAGGGGGGGTCGCAGGGGGCGCAGCCCCCTGCTGTGGAAAGACATATGAATAACCATGGTTATATTTACTGTGGGTTACATTATTAGGGTAATTTTCTATATTACGTCCGCCGCTCTGACATCGTCGACCCTGCTATCGGGGCCAAGTTTGCCGCAAACAGGGGGGGTTTCCGCGCAATAAAACCTACATATTTGGATTGTACAGAGTGAGAGGAATCCAACGATACCAAAATCGTCGATATTGGAGAAGCGAAGGTAATATAGAAAATTACCATACATATTTCATTTCTACTAATTTATTTGCGATTCTCTCTCTCTCTCTTTCTTTCTCTCTTCCTCCCTCCTACCCCCTTCCCTCTCTCGTAACTGATTCTAATGAAATAATCTGTAAAAATGAATAAGTCTACGAATCATTTGAAGTGAATTATACAGATCAAGCCGAGTTTAATGATATTGATGAATGGAGACGTGGTACAATCCCACATTAAAGACCACAATCCAATTAGGCGAGATTAACAGTAGATATTGCAGCATTCATAACCTTTAACATTTTTGCCAGTCACGATATCTGCATGATGCGTCGAAATTCATCTTTATTAGTACTTTCACACTTACTGTGTGATCTAATCTAATCTAAGTACGCTGAGGTATTATGATACGGGTTTCATAATAGAGATTATTATTATTTATTTATTTATTTTTTGTCGCGTTAGATAGTTTTTTGTTTGTTTGCTGGTAAGGAGGATAATTCAAAAAGTTATGTACAGAAATTTATTCAATATTTACCTGAGGTCTGTCTTAGCCCAACTCAAGGCGCGGGTTAACAGGCCTTGTCTTTCAACTGCGCAAAGCACCGCCGTAATTTAGATGCCATTAAATTTTGGTGGTGATTGGGATCAAGTGTGAATATTTTTATTGAATCGGTGACCTTATTGCCTT
>NW_020870301.1:656486-673986 GCF_003789085.1 Penaeus vannamei
ATGTATGTGTGTATGATAGCGTATGTATGAAGGTTTTTCTTCTTGTTCCTTCACTTGGTGGTTGAGGTAAATGCAAGCTCTAGTTGGACTGTTTATTGATGGTAGATTGTTGGTAGCTGGTAGCGTGGGCAGTCGAAAGTGTAAGGGTGGTCGTGCTTTTGCAGTATTCCCGGGCAGAGGTAGTTCGGCGGGGTCCTGGAGTGGTGACCCTGGGAGGAGGAAGTGACCCGAAGTAGAGTGGACTTGAATAGGTCAAGATGTGGTCAGCGGTCATGATCGAAGGGGGCGGGGCTAAACAGCAGGACAACGTAGCCATGGGGACGTCGCCGTAATTGGAAGTCCTCACAGGAGCACCTGGCCAATCTTAGGGTGTGTATGCATGTGTGTATTCGTGCGTATGTGTATATATGCCTATGCATATGCCAGGGTTCCTGCACTTTATTGGTGTCAAAATTCCATGACTTTCCCGAGAGGGTTTGTGACTTTTTCACAGCATCTACAGTGACTAATTCGTAACTGATGTTGTTTAATATAAAAAAAAAAATCAGTAATGTCTTCTGAGTGTGTTTTATTAACACATAATGGATCAGTATGTAATTTTTTAATATTCGATTCAGTTACCTCAATCTTCCGAAGTTTATTTTGATTTCTTTCTGAAGACTTTCTCAGAATATAAATTGGAAACGAATAGATCTTGAGAGATACTTTTCAATATTGAAATGAGACAGATACCAAATTTCATTGATTTTCCAAACTTCAGAACAAAATTCCATGATATTCTAGTTTTGGAAATTTCAGTTTTAATTTCCATGATTCTCACAGACCTATAAGAACCCTGATATGTATGCATGTAAATATGCTTATGTAGATGCTTGCCTGTATATATATACACACACACACACATATATGGATGTGTGTATATATATACCTTTACATACACACACACACACACACACACATATATATATATATATATATATATATCTATCTATATATATTATACAATGTATAAATATATTATATATATATGTATTTATGTATATTATATATATATATAAATAAATAAAATAAATAAATATATATATTACACACATACATACATACATACATATACAAACACACACAACACACTCACATATTTACATATTATATACAAATATATATATGTATATATATATATACATATACAAATATATATATACATATATATGCACACACACACACACACATGCATACATCAAATGACATCATTGTATCTTAATTACAAAATTGAGTACTTCCTTACAAATGAATAACAAATACCTTGGGTGAAATTCTTGCAAAGACAGTTGCACTGGCCTAGTAACAATATTGAGAACGATATTCTTTTATTCACCATAAAAGATTTATGTGTGCCTCTGCCCGCAACCACGTTCTTAACTCTGTCCCCAACCTCTTCTCAGCATTGCCCCCACCAGTGCTCACTTCTGTCTTCCGACACCTGTTCTTCCCCTGATATTTTATATAGCAAATCAACAAACCTCCTCTTAGATATATTTCTCTTTGTATTGATTTATGTCACTGAATGTACTCATTGTTAAGAATTTCATTTTCTAAAGAATTACCAAGATTTTCAAGATATTGTAGTTATGTTCGAAAGAATGTAAATATAAATATGTATACTTATATAAATATATATATATTTTTTCATATACATAAATATATCACACACACACACACACACACACACACACACACACACACACACACACACACACACACACACACACACACACACACACACACACACTTCGAGAAGCAAAGTGATGAATCTCTGCATCTTCTGGCCATTGATGATTCTGTCAGTATGTTTAATGTCATTTTGCTTATGTTTTACAAGCCAAAAATTGTGAAGAGAGGGCCACTGGAAGGCATAGACGTCAGGAATGAACATATCTCTACCTCAGATTTGGTTGGGGACCTTTCGTAAATTCACTTTTTCAGAGGCCGGTCGAAATTGTAATTTCTGATAACTTAATTGATGTAAGAGCACGCAGCAGACAATTTTAATTACTTTGTTCGTAGACAGAGATTCTCTGCGATGACAATTATGGAAGAAGGTGGCTGCCCTCAAAAAAAAAAAAAAAAAAAAAAAAAAAAAAAAAAAAAAAAAAAGCTATAGACTAACTGAGAGTCCCCATTCTGTTGCTCCAAGAGCTCTCGGAATTACTTCCCAGAATTTGTACTGCCTCCGGTGAACTGACAGAATGGCGACAGCTGCCATGGCATGATTTTAAGGGACATTTGCAAACCCGTGATGCAATTGCATTTTATAATGCAGTAGGCCAGACAGTCGGATAAGAAATTCACAAACTTGTACAAGTTTGCCAAGCAGGTGCTTCCACTTTCTACCTCGAATGCGGATGCTGAAAGAAAATATTTTAATGGCTCAATTAAATAAAGACAAAAGTCCGAAACTCCCTGCAACTTCCCTCCATAAAGGCCTTCATGTATGTAGCGAAATACAGGAGAAGCCAAGGGGGTATAAGTAAGCTTACTCCAAGTCCTTCTATGTACAATTATGTGGCTTAGTTTTCCCCCACACATATATTTGATTGTTTTTGGTACCAGACTTGTTTTGATGTTTGTATATTGTTACATATATATTGACAATAAATAAATAAATAAATAAAATGTGAATCTTGCTATCATCAACACCAATCAACATTGTGTATTTTCATAAAGCATTTAGTTGTCTGTTGTATTATAGAATGTGTTAAACAAAACTTGTGTTGATTTTTACAAATAAATAATTTGTTTTAAACTTTCAATTTTATTAACCATAATAATCCCTTATTACATTGTCTACAAATGTACATTCAAAGAAAACAAACAGTTGTGACATCACAGTTTCTGAGCCAATCATGACCCGAACACACTCAGCCAATCACAGGCTATCCATTAATTCATTGTCGGTTGTCACGATAGCCCTGGCCAACACTCTCATTCTCCTATTTTACTCTTCAACAATTCTTTTTTCATAGAACCTCGTTTTGTTTTTTGTGGATTTTTTCTTGTTGATTTTGATGAAACGTGTACCTTTTTTAAGTAGACCTAAACCTGATATCAGAGTTTTTTTTTCTAAATTGGCAGAAAATATTTTGTTATAGCCTAAAACCTAAAAAAAAAAAAAAAAAAAAAAAAAAAAAAAAGTAAAAAATATTTATAAATCCCGAAAAAATTACACATGCATTCTCAAGTAATTTTTGACCTGTTTCATCCTTGTAGTGCTTGTTCAAAGCGCTTTATTGGATTACGATTATCGTTGTGAACTATTTTGGTATTAACAAAATTAGGTATAAGAATTATCTTCCTATAACATAGTCCTCTCTCATTTACCTGCATTCCACAGGATTGCAGAAATTCCTAATAAGTAATTGCATCTCATTAAGCGACATTTGTTATGATAGGGTCACACTGACTTGAGGTGCTTATAGGCCTTCATTGACTATTTTCCGAAATTTCTGTAAAATCCCCCCCCCCCCTCCAAATAACCGGCATTCTGATTTCATTTTCGAAACAACTTTTATAGATAGTGCTTGTATGAAGCACTTTTTCGATTACGACTTTCATATTTGTCACTTTCACAAAAGCCATAAAACGTTGTTATCGGACTAAAATCACGTGTACTACAACTTTTGAAGACTACAAAGGGTCGCACTTGAGTTGAAATGTTTTTTGGCATACATTAACCTTTTCTTTCTCTAAAATCCAAAAATAAATCATACAGCCAATGTTCTTTTCATATCTGAATAGAACAATTATTCATTTATTGAATAGTAGATACACATTTTCCGAATTCGACTCGTCTTTTATACATGTATCACTTTTACCAAAAAGAAAAAAAAAGAAATATTGGCAAATCCTTAAGGGTATGCATGCAGCCTCTTTATTGCATGATGCAATGAGCCATATTACATTAAAATCGGACTCATAATACGTGTTATGCGTAAAAGTGTAAAGTAACGTAATAGCACTTTTTTTTTTTTTTTTCTTTTTTTACATTATGGATAACAAATGATGTATGATAATACTCGTATACAATATAATCATCTATTATTTCCCTTTATTGTTGCCCTAATAAGTTCTTGAACATATAGTACTGGTTGACAAAATTAGAATTCTCAAGGCTAACAAATATCACACTCGTAGGCCCGGAAGCGCCAGAAGGAGCTGCGTGCACAATGGCGATCCCAGACGCTTTAACCCTACAGAATGAAACACCCACTTTTCACACCAACACCCGTGAAATATATACAAATACAGGATGGTGTAAAACTGTATGTATATACAGCTCATTTCCATGTATTCTGTGACCTTGTATTTACATTTATTGTCACTTCTATTTGTTTTTGTTTTTTTTGTTTATTGGTTTGTTATACTTGTATAATTCAAAACGTTATGAAAACTTAATGAGATTTTTACCAAAGGTGTGTCTTTGCCTAACCTAGATCATGATTCGAATGCAGATTGTAATTAAATTTTTATCTGAGGTGTGTCTTAGCCTAACTTAGATTCCAATAACTTTCGGTGGCAACCCAGATCATTTAACAAAATTACCCCCAATTTGGGGGTAGGTTTGGAAGTTCAAAGAATGAAACTGAAGAAACATGTTTAAAACAAGGAAAAGAAACTATTCCATATATTTGTCATATAATTTTCAAGCATTTGTATTCATTCTTCATTATTATTTATTTAAACGCTTTCCAGATTTTATTGAGATTATTCCGAAAATATGCAGGTAGGTCTCATTTTGTGAAATTTTACAAGCCTTAAGAATATAATCTCATTTTATTATATTTAACCGTTACGTCACAATTGCCGATTTTCTAATATTAATAGCGGGTGAGCTTTGAAATCTTCAGAGGAGATTCAAAGACCCTGAAACTCTGGAAGTGCATTTAAATTAAATTCGGCAAGGCGGAAGTTTCATACGGTCCCTCTAAAACTCCATTCCCATTTTACAAGAATTTGTTGGTGAGGGGAGTTTGCGACACCGGTTTGCACGTTCCTCCCAGTTATCTTATTTTCTCTGCATTCAAGGAAAGCTCATACATATATTTATTTTTCGATTAACAGTTTCTTTACAGTGGGAAGACATTCTTTATCATTTGAAGTGTTGACAATACACACAAATTTCTAAACACGAGAAGCCAAAATCTTTCCTGAGATTCTCACGCTTGAATTTCTGGGGCGAGGGTCATGCAGACGACAAAAGTAACAAACTAGTACGCCTATTGGTGCTCTACCAGATTAATTCATGTATATAATGAAAAGAATAGTATCATGAATATCTGTATCATTTTATAATCGGTCCATGATTATATTAATTATATGATATACATTTGAAAATTTTATTATATGATAGAAAATTATATTATGATATATATTAGAAAATTATATTATGATAAATAATAGAAATTCATATGATATAAAATAGGAAATTGTATTATATATATATATATATATATATATATATATATATATATATATATATATATATTATATATGAACTTAGATTATGAATATAACTTTATCATTAAATAAGTGGTTATTAATGTTATTACCAATGTTATGTGACTATCATTATTGCTAATAATGTTATGATAATAATTATCATACTTATTGCTCCTGCAAATACGACAAGGTATGGTAAACAAGAAGGGCAAGCAAGGAGTCAAATGTTAATGATGCTTGTTAAAAGAAGACATGTTTATTTCTTGTTTCACTATATATTTAGATATGTTTAACGTTTAGAGTCCCAGAAAGAAAACAATTGTGTTTTGTTATATTTCGTCATTTTATTCATGGAAGTGCTAAAACAAACTTAATCCATATGCATAAAAATATATGTTTGTAAACAAAATGATAAAGATGTACAATTGGTAAGATTCACATTCAACAGGATTAGTTTGGTAATAAATAAATTTGAAATAATGGTATTGGCCTCTTGTATATTCATCTCACTTTCATGCTTCTTTTTCATCATCTCTATCCTATCCTCCAACACTTCCATCTCAGCTGCCAACATCACCATCATGCTGCATTTGTATTGACTGCATCTTGTGTATGTGATATTTATCTTGCCTATCTCACACACCTCAAACACACTTAGCATTCCTCTTAGCGACAAAACTCTTGTCCCAGAGCCACTTTTCCTGCTACGGCATGTAGATGTAAAAATGGAGAAGAAGAATCAGCTGTAGGTGACTCATGGTGAGGAAGTGGTGATGTAGGGGCAATTGGTGGTGAAGCTGGAGCTAGAACTGTGAAAGGTACAGCTGGAGAAGCAGCTGATGTTTGTGGTTGATGGACATCCATGGCTACTGATGAATATATAAACACCCTGAAGTGAAAAAAATAAAGGATCTAATGCATATGCACCTAAGTCGATTTGCCAGAATTAGTAAGTATATTTTGCAAACTACAGTATAAAGATATAGACCTATTTAGTAAAATAAATAAGTAAATAATAATAATAAAAATGCAGTAGTTTCATACAGCTTTTCAGTGGTAGACTTACCTATTTTTACATTTTCCAAAATCTGTCCAGTCTCATCCACTGGGTGACCTGTCAAAATTGCAATGACATCATCCCCCATTGTAAGTTAGGGTCCAGTGAGTGATTCTGCCAATGCCATCTCTTCAGCTGCTTTTTATCAAGGTTGGGCCTTAGGCCACGCTTATCAGAGATTTCAAACTAATTATTTTTCCCCGCCATCAATTTGAAGTTTGCGCACCGAAATTTCCTCTGTCGGTAACTGTTGCTTGTTTGCGTGATACATTTGCACATTTCTGAAAATCTAGAATTACTTATTATTATTATTATTCGTAGTTACTTTTACTTTGACTGGCGGTTTAAAAAACGAAGATTTTAATAGTTCTTAAAAAATAAAAATATATATGGTATCCATGCACAGTTAAATAGTATATTTTAACTGGCCTGTTTAGAAAAAAAGAAAAGAAAAAGAGAATAGTTGGTCAGAGCTACATTCAAACATTTTAAAGATTGAATTACTTTTGATGTATTCGAAACATCTTCGTAGCTGCTTTACAGGTCGCTGGTTTCTTCTGGGTTTCTGGCATTGAAGCAAGCGGTTAGTTCTTCCCAGGCTTTCCTCTTCTCAAAATGAAAATTTTAATGTTGAATTAAACAAAATTTTATCTGATTTGCAGCACCTCACATAATTAATTTATATGTACTTTTGTTTTGTATATACACAATGTCATTTTTATTTATTTATTACTTTTTTCATAACAGGCTACGTAATTAATTTATATATTTTTACGTCAAATATATTTACACTGAAATAAAAATATTTTTCTTAGGTCAAATGTTATGAAATTCATTATATCTGAAATAAACTAAAAATTATATTTCTATATCAAATTAAAGTTTTGTCTAAATATCATATACATATATACATATACACAAAATGTTAAAAAATCATACATACAATCATTCCCTTTCTCTCACACAAACACGCTTCAATCATCACCCACAGCACATTCGGGGCCAGCATCTTCTGCCTCCGGTTGCTGCCGCGGCCTGGGATTATGGAAGGCTACCCTGAAACTTTCAGAATCCTGGAAACGAAGTACCCAAAGGCATTCATCAGAGGTGCCCACACCCAAAGAACGGAGCAACAAGCCCTCCTCACTACCAAAAATTGTTGTCCAAGGTTGTCACACCAGCCAGGAAAACGATCCTCTCGTGACCATGGTACTTATGCTTGGCAACTAGGGCCACAACTTGGAGTACAAAGACTCGATGTTTCGGGTATGCCCCTTCTGGCACTTCTGCAGCAAAGCGGAGTCTGAAAGGTCAGATTTTCTCCACCTCTTTTCGAGTGTCGAGGCAATAGGCGGAGAAAATCTCAGGCTCCTGGATAGCTCTGGACGTGTCCTCACCACGAGTCGGAGCTCTCTGATACTTGCACCAGAAGCCTTCTCCAGGCGGGCAGAAGTCATGGTGGTGAGGAGAAAAAACGAGCTGAATGGTGGTGAAATGCAGCAAGAATTCAAGACTGCATTCATACTACATCAGTGCAAATATAGGAATATGTCGCACTGATGTAGTAGTTACTGAGCTTATTCACCACCGCTTCTGTCAACAATTTTTTGAGCGGATAAGTCTTCCTGACTTGTCCCCTTCTCCCCGAACGTCGTATTCTGCATATATGAACTAGTCAGTTTGAGTGAGCGGGTTTTCATCCGCTTACCAACATGGTTAGCACACGTCTTAACGACAGAGTTATGACCACACGTGTCTCCGATGGCGTTGTAGGTGGAAGCATCGCCATCAGCCACCATAACGTTGTACTGGAATCCCAGATCTCGAGATCGGACCCATATCATCACGGTCTGGACCTCTATCCCTCCTGAGGAACCAATATAATTCCCACGAGGACACACTTCCATACAATGCGATACTCGAGGACACATACCGAGCATTTACCGATTACCAACATATCGATAATATACCCGGTGTACACCTCAAGAAAATAGCCCATGGCATGAAGGCTCCTGAACCCATGCTCGGCATACGATACTTCGATGGGAATAATATTGTCCAGAGGCAACATCCCAAGATCACGATAATATTGAGCTACAGTCTAGTACATGATGGGCATAATTGGACATAGTAGGCCTCCGTTCTTTTAAACAAGACATGTGCATGGTGGTAATACCCATGTTTGGAAAGGGCCAGTACATGGAGGGCACCACAATACCGAATGTAACCATCGTAACCATCATCATTAACCAGGGATGTACACACCGAAGACAAAGTCGGAATATAACATCCACTGGCCCTGGGGTGTTTTGCGGCTGACAAATCACCACATGTATGACAGTGCTATTTGTCATACTGTGCAAAGCCTGTGCCATGACACGTGATGGTGAGGTCACTACCACAGGTTTTGCAAACCACCTTGTTCCGAGTATGTGTACGATTGTACTGGTATACATTATACATTATTCCTTTGACAAGGGAATGGCGCATCTCGATCTTGGGACCTGGACGGATGTCATGTGGTAACATGGAGTGGAGCGGGGGTACCATGGCTGGCGGGACCCAAGGAAGAGGTACCGTGGTTGTAAGACCGACCGTAGACCTGTGGCTGGGGTACCGTAGCGGGCGAGACCCGAACCTGGAGCCGCTGGTACCGTAGCGGGCGAGACCGGGGAAGAGGTCGTAGACCCGAGGTACCATAGCGGGCGAGACCTGGAGCGGGGGTACCGTGGCTGGCGGGACCTAAGGAAGAGATACCATGGCGGGCGAGACCCGGGGAGGAAGTACGTGGCGGGCGGGACCTGAGCGGGGGAACGTGTCTGCGGGCGCAAGGAAAATGTACCGTAGCGGGCGAGACCCGGGGAAGAGGTACCGTAGCGGACGGGGACCTGGGCGGGGTACCGTGGTGGGCGGGACCCAAGGGTACCGTGGCGGGCGGGACCGAGGGGGTACTGTGGCTGGCTGGATCCAAGAAGAGTACCGTAGCGGGCGAGACCCGGGAAGAGTACAGCGGGGGTTCCGTGGCTGGCAGGACCCAAGAAGAGGTACCCGGGCGGACCAAGGAGTACCGTGGCGGGCGGGACCGTTAAGAGGTACCGCGGGCGGGACCGAGGTACCGTGGCTGGCGGGACCCAAGGAAAATGTATTATGTATGCGTGGCGGGACTCCCCGCACAATAGTCTGACTTACACCAATATATCTTTTTACATTATTATTTTATCTATTATAACCCTATTATAGTATTGTATGTATTATAATCCTATTATAGTAATAATAAATGTAAGTATGAATTCTTTATATCGCACTTTACTTTTTTACGTCTTAGCACACTCATTTTCAGTCCGATTTTAAGGTAATATGTCTCATTTTGTAGCTGAATAGCTGTTCTATGCCATGAATCCATGAGTTTTGGCATTTTTTTCATGTGCTTCTGTAGTAGTACCTTTTGTGGTGCTAAAAAGTAATTTACGTAAAATATTCACAATAAAGGTCGACTTCTAAAAATTGGCTTTGACTTATAATAGTAGAAAGGTTGTTCTATTCAGAATTATTATTATTATTTTTTATTTTTTTTAGAGATTATATATATATATATATATATATATATATATATATATATATATATATATATATATATATATATATATATATATATTTACAGTAGAATGTACCATTCATGGAGAGAGGGTATGGCACTCGAATTGTCACTCCACGTAAAACACCTGTTTCACCTGCGCGTGATCTTGTAGTCCACTCTCATTCTGTTTTCTTTTACTTGGTTTATTAATTGGTTTTACTGTTTCTGTTTTTAGTTAATGTATTTAATTTTTGTTTTAGTTCATTCTGTTTTATTAAACGGTCATATTTTTCTCTTCAATGTTTTTAACTTGATTACTGACATGGCACTCCAGTTTTGAAGAATCGCCTTATGTAAGTTTTTTTCTTAATGTCAATATATAATTTTATACCAAGGACCTATTTTATCCTATTATTTTAATAGATAACGTTCTACATATTCACAGGCTTCAATTTTACTTTTATGATTTTAGTTTTTTTATTTATTTTTTATTCACAAACTCTTTTTAGGTCATGCTTTAATAGTCTTTTGCTAATGTTTTTTTTTCATGCTTTTATATGTAATGAATTACTTCGAAAAATGAAATGTATTTTATTTGATTACGTTTTATAATGTTGAAAAACTATTCAATGTGTTGATCCTGGAGTTGCCAGTGTCACCTGGAACTTTGCGTCGCATCTCCCCCTCTTTGCATATCTACACTAAAGATTGTACTGGCATCTGTTACTTGCCTAGGATTTAATGGTTATGGAAGTGTTCGACAAACATGAATGAGTGCAATTAAAATAACACTTTAGATTCATTAGGTCATGAATATTATATTGTAAGGACCAAAATCATGCTCATGCTCTCAGTGTATGTATTTAAAAGGTAAATTTGTTTACTTGTATTCCGGAGAGGGTGTTTAACAATTGAAAATGAGAAAAAAATGTTAGATAACATTTATTAAAATAACAAGATATAATGCATATGCACCTCCAATATATATATATATATATATATATATATATATATATATATATATATATATATATATATATATATAGACCGTATCCATGTTGAAATGTAGAAAAGTTATGAATGAGACTGGATATCTTCACAATACAAGATATGTGTTTGACCGGTTTCAATTATGCCATCAGTAATACATGTATTTCTGATGAAGACGTAATCGAAACCGGTCAAATATATCTCTTGTATTATGAAGATATCCAATCTCATTTATATCTTCTCTCTCTCTCTCTCTCTCTCTCTCTCTCTCTCTCTCTCTCTCTCTCTCTATATATATATATATATATATATATATATATATATATATATATATATATATAAAATTAAAAATAAATGATATCAATTTGCTTCTTTGCAGAAACTCTGTTTTCGGAAAAGATAGAAATGCATACAAATAAACCAAAAGGCAAATATATTTGCGAGCTCCACACTATGATAATCTTACTACATACAGAAATAAATTGTAATATTAATTTGCCACAGAGCATTTTACCCTAGAGCAGTTGCAAAAGCTATTCTTTTTCCGTTCTCCCATTGCATAATTTTCATTGTGTGAAATCTGTTGCATCACGCATTGGAAATATATTTTCTTGTTGCTGGATCAGTTGCTCTTCCTCTGCAAAACGTATTGTTGTGCAGCACACAGTAAAGTACTATTATTTTTTTCCATCCTTGGGAAGTCAGCATGTACATGTTTTACTCTCCTGAATCTTCCAGTGCGATAAGAACATGCATTTTCTATACAAACTCTAGTTCTGGATAATCTTTTATTGAAATTAATTTGATTAGCTGTCAGATAACCAGTGTCTCGCAATGGTACCATTAAATATGTGCAGTCTAGAGGCAGAGTCACCAATTATGTGGTTACTCTGTGAAGGGAAACATAGCCCTGGATTTGTTTCTAAAGTAACGGTAATGTGGAATTGAAAACCAGCTTGTATTAATAACATAAACTCATCAAATAAATGTTGTGCTTTATAGTCTTATCTAGAACATCGGTTCTGATGTTAATGTCTGTACTCAACCGTTCTAATACAATCAGGAATTGAAAGATTCTTTCGACACCCTGTTGTTGCGATGGCCATTTTGCATATTTGTGTTTTACCATACACAGTACTTCAATAACTTATTGCACACAATTATGCACAATCGACTCTGCCGATCTAAAGAGTTCACCAATTTATCTATATGAAGTGGGGTTTCCTAAATACCAGTCAAGTACAGTGCATTTTTAGTCTCAAGTTTTAGGATGCTACCTGATTAACAAAATCTTAATCTTATATTTCATCAAGGATGTTGTTAAAACCTCTCTGATGATCATGCTCCTCCCCTGAAAAAAAAAAAAAAATATTTAACAAATTTACTTTCAAAGATTATTGAGTGCTAATTAAATTTATACATCCATAACAATTAGCTCATGGTATATGTATTGGTGATTGTGATGAATGTATTGGTGTCTGGTATGGCACTTAATGTCACAGTAGGTTCTGTTATTGCCCTTGTCACTTGAGGCTCTCTTTGTCATATTTGTGGCATTTGCGGCTGCGGGAGGTGTCTGGGTGTTAATCAGAATACCTAATAGTGTGGAAATAAAAGTACGAATTCATCGCACATCGCTGTTCACGCAATAACCATGTTTGTTAAATTCGATACATATTCAACCTGTCCAGACCTGCAATCAAAATAGTATACGGAATTTGCATATCATAATCTAATTGGATCTTCATTCATATAAGGAAAATAGAACATAAAATACTTTGTTTGTATGAAAGTTATTAGCTTGAAATGTACGATATTGTAGTCAATAGAAATTTATTGGAACGCAATGTTTACATCTGGAAATGGTACAAGTGGAAGGATGTTCATTTTTAATACTACTTAATGGTATCTATACAAATAGATATTTGAGTTCTTTTAGAGAACAACTAGTACTGGTGACTCTCATGTCAAGTAGAGCATTTTCCTTATTATTTAAAAAGTTTCCTAACTGGCATCTATTAAGCTCGAGCTGGCGGGCATTGAAGGGTTCTTGCGACGAAATGGTGTCACGCATGCGCAGAGGCAGGGGTTCCGCCTCCAAAACGATGACGTTGAATTCGGAACATCCGGCAGCGTTCGCGTCCAGGACGTCTGGCTATGAAAATGGCGCCCTTTATGTGTGGGAGATCTTGGCGAGGATGTTTCCTAGGGGGAAACCAGTACTTGTAAAAACACGGTTATCATGAACCGACCCTTAGTATCCTGACTGCATATTTAAAACAAGAGACTTATTATTTGTGAAATATTTAAACTAACCGAGGGAATGAAAATATGCACATTATTGTTTTAGAATGCAATAACATATGCATCCAAGATATGGTCATTGAATGTATTTAGTTTTTAAAGAAGAGACATAACTACAAAGGCTGGAAATATCATTTCAGGGTTTTCTGAAACACTGCCAGGGTATCCATTGGTTCCAAACAGCTAGGGATAATGGGAGAAGCCATAGTAACTCCATCGATCTGAGTGTACAAACGGTTATCAAACGCAAAAACTGAGGGTTTTCAGAGTTTCTAAAAGAGAATTCAACTGTCTTTTCTAAACTAAACTGTGAAAAGTAATTGCAGCAACTACAGGTGAGACAGATCCTGCACTACTGATAGATTAAAGGGAATTATATGTCCGGAATCCGTAGAAAATTCAGTCTAAATCGTCCTCAAAAAAGTCCATGAAATCTCCCAAAAGAGCGAATTTCACGGTCGACATTTCCCTTGCCTCCGACGTTTATAAAATGAAGATGGAAATGAAATAACAAGCAGGACATTTAACCGAATATCGTCTAACACTGAGCAGCACTTTGTCGCCTTCAGTACAGGCAATTAGGATCAGGATCAAACTTAAAACGGTACTAAGACATAAGAACGCTTACATAAGATGGCTGAAGACATGCTGCTGCTATATTCTGGTAACTATTTAGGTAACAATATATACATAACATGGGTAGGTAACATTGTTAACATCAAGTAATAGGTTTCCACGAATGAGGTAAAGGGCTATCTATCGCTCGGAATCGAAAGGTTAGAGAAAATTGAAAGTTCATTCCAGGAAGCTGTTATTCTTACCAAAAAGTGATAGCTCGACTAGGGTTTCTGGGACTGTTCGTATGCATAACTCGTAAATATCCCCAAATAACTTGTTTTTGATCTGGCTACAGATACAACTGTTAGACAACATAGGATATCCGGATCAAACAAGTACATATAATAACTCTCTTCGCTCGGCTCGAATCAATCTCTCTCTCTCCCTCTCTCTCTCATCTCTTCTCTCTCTCTCTCTCTCCTTCTCTCTATCTTTCTGAAGTGCTAAATCATGCATAGATCTATAAATATCCGTCATGTAATAAATGGATTTATAATAATAACAGTAATCGTTCAATAAGAATCTTTTACAGTAATAATAAGTCAAATAATATCGATTAATATATATATAATATGATCAGTATATTGTAGAAATAATATATACTCTTAAAAAATCTGCATATCGATATTGAATCTACTCTCTGACTCTAAAAGGATGCTCTCGAACTCTCCGAACTTACGGAATAGCTATTTATCTAAGAAGTCTGTAACATATTACCTTTGGCTAATTCCAAATTTTGGTAAAGAATTTTCGCAAAGCGTTATAATTATCAGTCTGTGAAATTGAACAATCCATAGTTTGTTGGACGATCTACTCGATGAATTTCTTGAATCCCATCTATTAAATTTCTCTGTCTGTCTTCTCTAATGCATTATATTATCTGAGTGTCATCGTTTGTTTTAGTCTGTAAACTTCCTTATAAAAGCAATATTAAAATATAATGCATAGTTTTTATCCATGGAAAGCAAATGTGCGTACATGACATTCACGTAATCCGTATATTATATATATATATTATATATATATATATATATATATATATATATACATATATATATCTCACTACACACACAACAACACACACACACACACATGCACACACACACACACACACACACACACACATACCCCACACACACACACACACGCACATATATATATCATGCATGTAATGTGTATTGAATATTTGAATAAACAAATATTTGTGTTTATATATATATATATATTATATATATATAATATAAATATATATGTGTGTGTGTGTGTTGTGTGTGTGTGTGTGGGGTGTGTGTTACTTGTGTGTGGTGTGTATTACATATATACATACACATAACGCCTAAGAATATTACATAGAATATATTTAAAAGACACACACAAACACATTATTATTATATATATATATATATATATATATATATATATATATATATATATATATATATATACATATATAAAATACTTCAATTAACATTTCATTGAGTTTTATTATTGTTTCATTATTATTTCATTATTTACAGTAATTTACTTGTTTTGCGTGTGCTTTAACTGTTTCATTTCAGTCCGTTCTGCATTTGCTGTTTTTATTGGCTTTTACTTCCGCAATGATTATATCATGTTATGTTCAGTCTTTCATGATTACCATTGTACAAAGTCTTAGTGTTGTTTATCATTATTACCACTATTACCTCTTTGTATTTGTGATATTTTTCAGTATTTCCACGGATCGCCTGAAAATGTATCCGCTTCATGGGAGGAACCTCCTTACTATTCATGCATTCACTCTGGATACATTGGCTGTCTCACCACTGGAAATTTATTACATTATCAAATTCTTATCATGTTTAATTTCTTAAATTTACCGTTTTATACGTTTCGTGATTATGATCTCTATACACCATTTATTACGTGCGTACCAATATATGTGATTGCAAGGTTTAAATGATGGTCGAAATTTCTGTTATCTTTGAAACATTGATAGCATGCAAGCTGACATGATAATCAACAATATAATTTTTATGCTTTCATGTGAAAGTTTATCATGCACCATTACTCTTTAATCTGGGCAACTGTGAATGGGGATATAAATTAAGTTTATTTTTTATGTATTTCCATTGATATTTTTCATATTTTTTATCAGACAAGAATAGCGGTGGTCTATATATATATATGTATATATATATAATATATATATATATATATATATATATATATATATATATATAATATATTTATGTATAAGTATATTTATATGTATATGTGTATGTGTATATGTATAATATATAGATGCATACATAAATATATATATATATATATATATATAATATATAATATATATATATATTTATATATGTAATATAATATTAAATTATATATATAATATATATGTATATTTATATGTATATGTATATGCATTTATGTACATTTTTATATGTATATATATATGTACATATGTGTGTACACACACACGACCACACACACACACACACACACACACACACACACACACACACACACACACACACACAACACACACACTCACACACTCACACTCACTCACACACACACACACATATGTATACATATGTATATATTATATATAATATAATATATATATATATATATATATATACATACATACATATAAATTCTCTCTCTCTCTCTCTCTCTCTCTCTCTCTCTCTCTATATATATATATATATATATATATATATATATATATTATATATATATATATATAAACATAAACACACACACACACACACACATATATATATGAAATTATCCCTCCCTAAAACATTAAAATGCCATTCAGTTTAATAGTTCAGCCTTGTCGGAGTCCACACAAGCGGAAAGAAGCACTCGCAGAAATGCAGTTACATATTACATGTTTGCGTTTGCATATTGCTTTCCTAGTTTTGCCAGCTACAATTCTCACTGATTTTGAGAACTCGGAATGTCACCGACAATTTCATCGTCATATATAAACTGATTTCGTGTCGATGTCAATTTCGTCATATATATCGTGTCCTCATGTTGATGATAAATGCCTAGACTGAGCTGATAATATATGATCTCCCTCCCACTCTGCTGATTTCCTCTTGCGCCTCACTTTTAAGCAGCGGAATCTCCTCCTGCCTCCATCTGGCTCCCTCTCGTCCTTGCATACGGCGGATCATATGATTACAGGACAAAGCCGCTGAAATTAGACTGGTATGTTTTTTTTTTTTTTTTTCTTTTTTTTCAAAGTATATTTTGACATTATGTAGGATGACACGTGAATTACAAACTGGTATCCTACAGTGCTCTAGTTTCTGTATCTATTCTTATATTCTGTTAGACTTTTTATAGTTTTCATGAACAACAATGAAAAAGAAAAAAAAAAAAACAGTATAGAGAAGACAATGTGAGTGTTATAGGCAAAATGCTGTAGTTTAATCTTCCTTAATATTCCCGTTACT
>NW_020870301.1:688986-698986 GCF_003789085.1 Penaeus vannamei
GCTGGTGCTGCAGATGGGAATGTATTTGTAACCTAAATTGTTACACAGAGGCAGTTAATCCCTAACCTAATTACTGCACAAGCGACTGCGACTGGGCAATTCATTCCGCAAGTAGTCCCATACCCTTAGGCCATAGAACTTGATTGGTCAAAGTTATTGAAATTGACAAATATATTAACAGACAGATGCTCAGCAGAAGGCTGCTACTGGGGAGGATAGAATATCCATCAGGCCATGTCCTTTAGAAAGTTGGTATAAACGAGGCTCAGATATTGCTGCTGGGATGAGCAGAACCCTCCAGCATTGTGGCCACATACTATAGGATGCTGAGGTAAGAGCCCTAGAACCCTCTCAGCTTAGAACCTTGGGCAGACAAAGATGCCACTCATGATAAGTCAATTCATGGGAAACTGGTCCTATGCAAAACATCTGCTGGCATGAGTCGACCCTATCAACAATAGGCCCTTCAATCATCATACAAATACTGAAGTAAGTGCCCGTAAGTGCTGTTGCTGCCGTGGGTGAACAGAACTTTGTCAGAACAAAGCCTTGGGAAAATATAGGTGAGAATGACCTTCATAGATGACAATGGGATGGGATTCATTGATGACTATTGAATGTCCTATGGCAGTTGCCACTTGTAAAGTAGTAAAAATCAATTTTAGCTAAAGAAACAATTCAGCCCTATTTGACACATTTAGAGAAGGCTGAGAAAAGTGCAGCATTATGAATAATAGTAATACAACATACATTTTGATGGCAGAGAGGATATAGTCGGCCTGATACTCAGTATCAAATATCAAATATATACAGATGCCTAAATTGTACGTACTTGACAAATGAGGTTACCACATTCTGCTCGAGAACCATTAAGGAACAGTATGAGAAAATATTCATAAGTGGTGTCATTAAATTTATAATAGGAGGACATGCATGAGTTGCATAAACATGATTTGACAAAGGTGTCGTTCGGTTGTTTTTTTCGTCTATTTCCCGCTCATATTCGACATGGCATCATCAGATGCAACTAGCTGCAAGCCAAGATGAAATGGGGACCAAGCTGGACAGATGAGAAACCAAATGTTGCTAGAGTTCATTCTCGACCGGAAACATATTTTCAGGGTGAGTATATATGTAAATTTAGTTGCAAATAAGTGTTTAATTTTTTGTCCTCAGAGCGAGAAAAATTAAGATTCTTCACATTATTGTTGTATACATGTATGTAAATATAAATCAGAACATGGTTAAAATACAATTAGGAAACTAATTAATTTGATACGAAAGGAAATATGAAATATTAGTTCTTTCGAGACTGATCTAACCCAATTTATTGGCGAGATTTTACTCCCGCCAAAAATGTTGTCCTTATTTTGTACTAAATATCAAATTTAATATGTTAATATTTGATGTGTATTACACATTTGCAGCATTACAAATTATCAATTATAATTACAGGATAAACTTGATAAAAGTAAAGGCTCTGAGTGCTTTCCTTCAAGGCCACCTCGTACTACCCAACAATGCAAGAAGGAATATTACAGTTTAGTGTCTCGCAGTAGGATGGAAATTGGACAGAAAAAGAGATCAATCTGCATGACTGGTAAGATTGTTTTTATTAACAACTCCTTCATTTACGTATCATATGTAATTATATATGAAAAAATTATTTCCATTAGTATTTTTTTCTTATATATTTGATGTTTATTTGGTCTTCTCTTTAGCTTACCTTACATGAATTGATCATTTTCTTTCTTTTTTTTTACTAACAAATATATTTTGGCAGGTGGAGGAAATGATACCTTTAGTGGAGGAAAGAGACAAGGGTGTCAGGTTCTATGTACACTGTAATCAAATGGGGACACGTTTCCCCTGTTTTGTTTTGAGGGACTTTTGAAGTTCAGACCTATGAACATTTCTAAGACATTAGATGCACATGCAGCATATTGGGCTGTTGAGTTAGATCTTTCGGACGCCATTTCCTGATGGGTATCAGCTGATCCAGTTCGTATGTCTGCCATTTGGCCTTTCGACAGCCTCTACCACATTACAGAGAACTATCAATGTGGTATTGGTTGCAATTTTGGGCAAGCATACACTGCTATCTGGATATCATTTACTTCAGGAGTTTAACACAGCCCCCTTCTGTCCTAGACCTGACTTTTGGAAGGGAGTGGAACTTTTTTTTGTTTTTTTTTCTGATTTCTTTCTTTACCTTTTATTCCTAAAGACCCTATGGCACCCTTTTCAAAAGCTCATAAAAAAACATATGTTCATACGGAATATTTGATTATCTTAAAGTTTTGATTATATTTCGGCAGTTTCATCTTTGAGCAAACAATATTGCATATACAACCCCCCCCCCCCCATGTAGATTAGGTTTGTCAGATGATCCGGACCAACATTTTACGAAATAGAAGTCTGGCTCAGACACATCTCAGGTTAAAATTTAATTGAAATCTGTTCGAAAATTCCTGGATCCGAACCATGATCCAAATCACCACCAAAATACCATGGCATCTAAGTTAGGTTAAGACACAACTCTGGTAAAAATCTCATTAAAATCTGTTCATAACTTTGAATTACCAAAGAAACAATGAACAAACATACAGGGAAATGATCTGTAGATATATATCTCATGTACATAGATTTAAACCACCTTGTTTTGGTGTATATTTATTTCATGGAAATGTTAGTGAGAAAGGTAGGTGTTTCATCCCGTACGGTTACCTTAAAAAATATGTACGCGGCGCCTTCTGTCGCGTCCCGGCTGCGAGTGATATTCGCTGGCATTGAGAACAATCATTTTTCTGATCAGGACTATATGTTGTAAAACACTATTAGGTCAATATTAAAGGGATACAATAGAACATATCATATACAAGTACGTCATATATGATATGTTATCCATGCTGTAAGAATAAATGAAAAAATTGCGTTATTTTTGTACGCTACACTTTTACACGTAATACACGCATTTTCTTTCCGAAATTAACAAAATATGACTCATTTTGTAGGTGAATAGTAAATCTATTGCATGATGCAATAAGGATTTCCAATATTTTCATGTGCTTCATGTAAAATTGACATGTATAAAAAAGCCCCCTGTTATGGTATTCAAAAAGTCGTCTACGTAAAATATTCACATTTAAAAAAAGTTAGTCGATTTCGAAAAATGTGTATCCGCCAATAGATAAAAGATTGTTCTATTCAGATATGAAACCAGAATGGCTGTATTATTTATTTTGGATTATAAAGAATTACGGTTAATTGGTCAATATACGCCGAGAAACCACAACTCAAGTCCGACTCTTTATAGTTTGCAAGAGCGGGAAATTTTAGTCAGAAAAAAACGTTTTATGGCTCATTTCGTAGATGAATTATAAGTCTAGTGCGTGTTCAAATTTATTTTTGCATTTGTTGACTGCATCTTGTAAAAGTGCCATGAATGTGAAAAAGTCAAATTTGCGGTTTTGTATGCAGAAAAATCACAAACCAAAAATACAGTCATAATTTTAATAAGTGTTTCATCCTTGTACAAGATAAAAGGTTTTATGTTCAAAAATGAAATTAGAAGGCCTGTGTTATTTGTGTGGGATTTTAGAAAAATGGTCAATGTATGTTTACAAACACCCCAAATCAGTGTAACCCTACTATAACAAATGTCACTTAATGACATACTATTACTTGCCAGGAATTTCTGCAATATTTCGAAATGCAGGTGAATGATATAGGATTATAGTATAGGAAGATGATTATTATACCTAATTTTGTTAATGCCAAAACAGTTATATACGAAAAACAAAAACTGTTGAGAACCTCTTGGCATAAAGTTTCGAGAGCACAGATAACAAAGAAAAATATAAGAATAGATTTAATCTTCCTAATCTAAAAACGTACGAATAGTGGATGACTATTGGATCTTCAAAGAATTATCAGGAGATTTCCCCTTCAAGAAGAGACTCCTGTCGACGGCCATAAGGAAGAGGCATCTTTAGATGGGACACTAACCTATAGGGAAAGCAATCTGACATCATTTGCACAACTTGCTTCATGACCACCTACTCCAGCATCAACACTTTCATGCCCTTCTCCAGATTCCAGTGTCTTTACTTCTATTCCACTCTCAATTCCAGTTCCAGACTCATGCCTACCAACCCATGCTAAATGCTTAAGACCGCTTACATGGAAGTTGGCATTAGTTACCCCAACACCAAAGCTAGTAACACAGACTGTTTTATAGGCAATTCGATGCGACATTAATCTCTTTAACAGTACTTTACTCAGAAGTAAATATAATAAAAATAATAAACGGAAGACAACAGGCGTTATAGTATTCTGCGCAACGATAATGAAATATGTTTAAAAACTGTTATCCAAGCAGGAAAGAATACAATGTCTTTGTCTGCACCCACCAACCGCAGAAAAACTAGATGAAAAAGAAATTCCAACAGACAAAAAAGAAAGAAAAAAAAAAAAAAAAATCCTCTCTGATGAAGACAAAGATGTCCCTAGGGAAAGGGTGGACTCTGATGGTGTGGAAGAGGATTTTCTTGATTAAAGTGAGCATGCGTATTTTAACCTGCCAGAACGGAATGGCAACTGAGAAAGATTTATGCTGTGTTTTACATGTTTGGTGAAACTAATTTCTGCATGATGTATTTTCTTTGGAAATTTACTTTTGATGAAGGATGTATAGACTGCATAATTGAGCACCATTCGCCCTTTACTCAATTCAGTGACTAGTGTGTGGTACCTTTGTGTTATACGTATGTTTTTTTTATTGATTTTGTTCTTTTTTTTTTAAGTTATCCAATAAACATTATATTATTACCTCATGAACAAGATATATTTCAATTTCTCTTAAGTGTAGTTTTTTTTTTTTTTTTTTTTTTTTTTTTTTTTGTATTTGCGACTATTTGGGATCATATTCAATACATATTGCACACAGAAGTTTATAATGGTATTCCTGATAAAATAGATTAGTTTTGAGAGTCGGTCCTGACCTGTCTTGAACACTTGATCCTTCGGATATGTGTGTGTGTGTGTGTGTGTGTGTGTGTGTGTGTGTGTGTGTGTGTGTGTGTGTGTGTGTGTGTGTGTGTGTGTGTGCGTGCTTGCTTTCTTGCTTGGATTTATCTCGCTTTACGCCTGCATTGTTGAGTCTGGTGTAATATACGACTGGTCTCTTTTGGACTCGTGTGCCATGCTGCCCTACCATCTGCAAGGTGCACTCTCTTTCACCACGTCCCAGAGCCATACTCGGTGAGTCCAAGTGTTAGAGAGCTTAGAAGGACCAAGCGAACCAGAGGATCCGTACCTTTAGTGTTACTGAATTTCTAAAATTCGGTTATTACTTAGTTTTCTTTATTTCCAGCTTGAGGACCCAAATCTCCAGGAAGTTTGTTTATTCATTTCTTTATTATTACTATTATTTACTAATATTTTGTCGGTTCATCTCTGTCTGACCTTGTGGGTGCTCAGGCAGCATATATATATATATATATATATATATATATATATATATATATATATATATATATATATATGTGTGTGTGTGTGTGTGTGTGTGTGTGTGTGTGTGTGTGTGTGTGTAAAAATATGTATGTATAATATATGTGTGTGTGTGGCATATTAATACTGTGTGAATCCTCTATACACTTGATTATGATATAAAGGAATAAATTCATTTGATTTTATATTTATATTTGATACTGTGCTAGAGTGAAGACTGGTTACATTATTCAGTTATGACTTGTGTCCCATTTTTTCTTACTATGCTGCTGCATGCAAGTATTTTTAATACTGTAAGTATATAATTTATATGCATTTTAGAATAATGAAGGCAAATGATATGTTGAGGTTTTACTTTATTACTATTATTTTGTTTACATTGATATATTATATATATATATATATATATATATATATATATATATATATATATATATTATATTATATTACTAAATAAGAAAATATAAATATCTATGAAAAATTACGTGACTTTCATAGCATGATATAAATGATAGAAAATTTATCCTTTTAATTAAGTCCAAATTGTAAAAAGAAAAATATATATATAATAATAATAATAATAATAAAATAAAAAAATTAAATTCATTTTACTCACAAAATGAAATCCTTTTCCCTACACACACTCACAATCACACACATGCGTACACGCACATGCACACAATTTATACATTAATGGAAATTATATATTTTTTATATAATTACACATGATACGTAAATGAAGTTGTTATTAATAAAAACAATTTTACCAGTCATGCAGATTGACCCCCTTTTCTGCCCAAATTCCATCCTACTGCGAGACACTAAACTGAAGTATTCCTTGCATTGGTGGGTAGTACGAGGTGGCCTTGAAGAAAAGCATTCAGAGATCTGGGAAGCCATTTCTTCCCAGGCCTTTACTTTCAATTGACTAGTATTACCAGGCGAAAGTTTATCCTGTAATAAAAAATAATAATTTGTAATAAACGTCAAATATTGACATATTAAATTAGATATTTGGTATAAAAAGGGACAACATTAGTGGCTAAGAAATTGGGTTAGATCAGTCTCGATACAACTAAGATTTGAGTTTCCTAATCTTATTTTAACCATGTATTGATTTATATTTTCATACATGTATACAACAATAATGTGACGAATCTTAATTTTTCTCGTTCTGAGGACATAAAATTAAAAACTCATTAGCAACTAAATTCGGATATATGCTCACCCTGAAAATATGTTTCCGGTCAAAAATTAACTGCTACAACATTCACTTCTCATCTTCTGTCCAGTTTGGTGCCCTTTTCACCATGTCTTGCAGCTGGTTGCACTTGATGATGCCACGTCGAATATGAGCGGGAAATAGACGAAGAAGCAAACGAACGACACCGTTGACAAATCTTCGTTTATGCAACTCATGCATGTCCTGCTATTATCAAATTGTTTGTATATCCGTTGAATTCTTATATGATTAATGTATACAAATGTCATTATTGTTAAGATATGTATGTCTTTGATATAAATATCCTGTATTTTTTAGGTGGCAACGTCGCCTGTCTGAGACACTTTGCTTGAAAACGTCTCAGACAAAATCTGAGACAATTTTTCTGACTGAGACTGTCTCAAATTTTATTTTCAGAGTTGTCTGAGAACTATATGGGCCCTGAACTTCAACTAAACAAGTATGTAAAGGGCAGAATTAACTAAAATAATTGTTATGTATTGAATCACTATCTTTTCATGAAAACTAATCATATACTGTTTTTACCATCTTGGTAACAATCACCATGCTCAGTCGTGTTACTACTCGTTACAGTCACTCCCACTGTCCCTATCGCCACCACTGTCACTTTCCCCATTAGTATTAACATAACATTTTTGTAGTGACGTCACAGGTGAAGGTTCAAACAGAGCCAGGACTTAGGGTGAGAGAAGCCATTATTTCTTGTGGCGCTTTTTTGTATCTGAAGTTACAATTACTGGGTCGGATGCTACAAGCATATGCTTCATCAGATCTCATGTACTTCGAATTCTTGATATTTTACAGGCGTGATGTTGCCTAAAGAACCGTATATCTTTGTGTTTAACCTTGCTCCATTCTTCAGAGACATTGTCAACTGGAATTTAAAGATTTTTAATAACTTATGGTCCATGGAACAACATTGTATGTATAGAAATAGGCATATAATACCATGGTTAAAGATTTACGTACATTTTGGCAGTTTTATATGTATGATCACGAAACTTTCCCACATTCACATGATAATTTGAATTCAACACTGTAAGGATCACAGCTAATCTCTTAATCAACTCGTTAATCCCTGCAATGCTTGAAACTAGGGCAGAGTTGCCAAGAACCTAGCTGTATTACCGTTGTTTCTTGACTCTTGTGGTGGAATGTCAACATCAGTTCCTATCTGTTTCTTCAGTTCTTGATTTTTTATTTTTCCTTTTAGCACGATTATTTTAATCAGGGGGCCTTTTACGGCCCATTGTTTGGGAAACATTTTGTAGACAATATGGCGAATGCATTCCATGGTATTTATCAGATGAAGATAGGCCAGCCCAAATGAGGGTACCCGTTATTATTTTTCCAGCAATGGCATTGAAATATTTAATTTCAGAAGGATTGGCTTTATATATATAGCATACTGATGTGGAAGAAGTGCCTGTTACCACCTGACATATTTTGCCAACTACCATTGCCATGATTATGGTGGATGGAAATATTTTCCACATCAGTGAGGATGATGGCTCCAAACTCTTCATTAACAGATGACCATTCACGGTTTACCAATTAGAGATCTTTCCTAAACAATAGTGAGCAGGGGTAGGAAAGCACTCAAGATGATGGACTGTCATTTTGCCAAACTATTTTGCCATTACTTTTTAAGGATAACACGACAGGCGAAATAAAGGTGGAAAACATATTGCTCTCTCAGATTTTACATAAAAAATTATCATACTTTATGATGTATATGCTATGACAGCCACTGTCATCCATTCCACACTTGGTATGTAATTGTAGAGCTTTTGTGTGTGCCTCTCTGATTTCCTTAAACAAATTAGCAGCCTGTACATTTCCATCTTTTCTAAACTTTAGATGTCTTGCAAATCCTAAAGCCTCTGTATTATATGCTCCCTCTAGGTCTTTCTTTTCGATCTTGTGCTCATTTTAATGAATTCCTTTGTCGGTCTCCCATTACTACTACTGCTGGAAGCAAATCTCTTCATGACTGACTTTGTTTCAGAAACACGCCCCCCACATTGTCTTGAAAGTTGAATGCAATTTCATAGCTGCGACTCTTGGTATCCTATTTTTGTGGTGAAAGGTTTCCTGGTGTTTTGTAGCTCTAATCTGTGGCCTCAAAAATGTCCCACAGTATTTTGAATTTGTAAGGAGGTCATATCCATCTGGAAATAAATAAATAAATAAACATTGCATATACATCTGTTAGTAAATAAATAAACATGGCATATTCATCTGGAAAGAAATATAAAAAAACAACGATACGATAACCCCGGCATTCACTGTGGTTGCAACTGCCTGTCAGAGTGTGAACACATTTTCTTAAGCTAAACCCAAAATAAACTTTCATAAATACACTTTTTATTTCTAAAGTGGAAATATTTATCTTTGTATATTGAAATATTGTGGGCATATCAGAAATTTCGATATTGGACTTGAACACAAAGTATTATAACAGAACATTCATATATCGAATAAGTAACAAGAATGTCCACTAAAGCTGCCAATATTTAAATTACCTTTGGTTGCGGGGTATGGAGTTGATGTTTTGACAAGACGAGCAGCTGACCTGAAGGCGCCCGTTTTCTATGCGGCCCTTATGGGCGTGATATTTGAATATACGGTGATGTGCTGCATTACTATAGTATTGACTTCAGTCAATTATATTCACCGCGGTCACGGCTGGTCTCAAGACAATAGTGTTGATTCAGAAAGTTCATCTATATGGCATTGTGCACTTACCAAAAACATGAGTGACAAGTGTTAGAATCCTAATTGAAAATGACAAATTCATTACATACTAATTTTAATTTTTTGTGGGTTATAGAATACACTTTGGTGCAAAATGTATCTTAAATAATTTATTAAAAGTTTTCCTGCTATTTGTATACCGTATCTTTACATCTACTTATGGTCATTTGGTCTTGCATTAATATAATTTGAATATATATTGTAAAATGCTTATTATCATTCAAACTGAGTGCAACTTGCTCCTCAAAATAAACATAATACCATCGTAGAACTTTCATTCAGTCCCCGTGAAATATAACTACAGTTCTGGTTCTGACAAGATCGGAGGCTTAAATCTTTTTCGGACTCAGGTCTCCCAAACAGCACGCTGCTGGTTAATCTGAAATCTCGCAACCCCTGAAAGGTAACAAGGCTTGATGAATTGCAGTATATTAAGCTGGTATCAAAGAACTGATTATATCTAGTATCAGACTTTAGTTCCCACTTCCA
>NW_020870301.1:706486-711486 GCF_003789085.1 Penaeus vannamei
ATTCTGTAAAATAAATTCTGCACACACATGCACACTAGAGTTCCTTTCACTACATTCTCCTGTTTTACTAAATAGAAAAACAATGATTTTTTAAAAGACAATATCGCTTAGTGCAAGTTAAGGCTTTTTATGTGTGTGTGGCCATTTGCCATGTTAGCTTTCTGCCCCCCCCCTTTTTTATTTACATAAACTTGCATACATCCTAGTACCCATCAACTAAGAGAGCATGACGATAAGTAAACAGTTTCATTGTTGCAGTTGTTTCTAGGCTCCACTTGACAGTGAAGTGGATGCAAACAGGTGAAAATTTTGTCGTTCATTTCATTTAGTTATTTTTTCTCTTTTTTATTATTTATTTTTCATTTTTTATTTTATTTTATTTATTTATTTGTTTATCCTTTTTTTGAAAAAAAACGTGCTAAACAAAGGCAAAGAAAAATATTCCTTTTTGAAAAATAAATAAACAACTGACTTTTCTTAACTAAATATTACCCTAATACACATATATAGGTTTCCTATCAGTTCAATCAAACATCAATTTATTCTGATTGTGTATAAGAAACATAGCTTACAGATGGACTATTGCAGGTAGTGTTGGTGTGTTATTGTTGTAGTGTGAGGTACACAAGTATGGTTGCATATTCAGGTATGTCTGTTGGACTGGTCGAGTGATAGAAATTGTTTGGGTAACCAGTGATGGAGTTGCCTGATGTGCACAGATATGCAGTCTGTGGATAAACAGTGTGCCCTGGGTAATGTGGGTATGATTGACCATATACACATTAGTTGTGGAATGGCTGAATGGGATGGAACGTTATAGCTGTTTTAGCACGATGATCTACATATAATAGCTTTTTGACACCCTTTTTCAGTTTTATATATTCTGATAAGCAAATAATAATTATAATTATAATAATAATATAAATCAATTAATAAAAATAAATAAATAAAAAATCAAAAAAAAAATCATTCTAAAGATGTGTTTCCATTTATTTTGCTGCTTAACTCTTTTCTGAAATATGAACAATATGCAGATCGCCTGGACTGATTAATTATCTTAAAATATCTGCCTTGGCAACAGTTGTCATTAGCGGCGAATACCCTGTGGGATTAAAAAGTTACAATCATTTTAAACTTTACTTTTGTTTCACTCACGATTTTGATTAAGCGTGGCTTGATTGGAGTTTGCACCACTAATATTGTTCTTTTGTAAATCTTAATCAGCACACAATAAGAATGCCAATCTTTGAGTGCATTTTCACTCGCATGTTTGATTAAACAAAATTTAGGGGGGGGGGATAAGGGGCTTCCCCCTCCCAACGCACCACCTGCTGAACTTAAGAAATCCTTATTTGAAGTTGTCAAGGTCACTTCTACACACCCACAGTCCAAACCTTTTGCACTCTATATTAAGATTGACTGGCTGGGCTCCCAGACTACAATAGATCCATGCTTGTCGGGCAGATAAGCCGAACCCTGAAACTGACAGAACAGAGTTTGTTCCCGACATTTAAAAATAACAAAAAAGGAAGAGCGACAGTAAAAATGAAGAAAATGACTTGTCAATATACTGAAATGCCTGCTCCGTAAAGAACTGACCATACAGTGTTACGCTATATTCCTGTTAGCCTGGAAGAACTGTTCTTTTTCATAAAAGTAAAAACCGGTCAAACCTTGCCTTAAATTCTTATTATGATTATTAATGAGGACTATTACCAAGTTTTAAGGATATTCATTTGGAGCTAAAACATGCCATAAAAGATTAAGAAGGAAGCGCAATGACAAGAGAGAGAGACAAAAAAGGTATAGGCTTACATATGGGAAGATATTAATGTAAATCAAAATTTGAGTGAAACGCATGGAAAGCTTATAATGTGTCTGAAGAGAATATTGAAAAATGAAGAAAGTCAGTCAATGATCTCATGGTTAATGACTATTAATACATGTTGTAGAATATAGTGCAATTTCAATACCACAAAATCAAAACTATATCTGCAACATTTAACTCTTTTAGGGGACATAACACTATATGTGTAAATCTTTTAAATAAAACCAGGTTATTAGACAGGGCCTTTATCAATCCACCCATCTAACCAAAATAGAGGACCAAAGAAATGTTTTGTTTCTTTAAGTCCTTTGCATAAGTAGCCCCTATTTTTTCCATCTCTTTTGAAAGGACACACCTGAAAAGTATGGAATATGGATATAGATAAATATATTTACATTCTTTCACGTAAATGAAATTCTCAAACCCGTTTCCCTGTGGCTCAGAGAGAGAGAGAGAGAGAGAGAGAGAGAGAGAGAGAGAGAGAGAGAGAGAGAGAGAGAGAGAGAGAGAGAGAGAGAGAGAGAGAGAGAGAGATTATTTTGAACCTTTGATAGGACAATTACTAAAGCAGTTGAGAATACTTGGCCACGAGATGCTCTGTTGCTGACTTGCATTATGGCCACGTATTCTGGAAACCAATAATATCAGGTATATCAGACAGACGACCATGCAGATGCCAGAGATGACGAAGGCGAGGTCGACTGGAAGTAGCAAAGGGATTTGAGAAATATGCAGATTTTCTGAACTGCATCTGTGCTATTGATGGCTTGTCCAACCTACAAGTACAGGATCTCTGATTTATATATATTCTTTAACTGTGTTGCTGGTAGTATGTGATGCCATTTATGCTTCTATGCGTATGGATATTAGTGTAAATGGAAAAAAGCAGGGATTCAACCATTTTTACTTACTCCTTGTTATATAATAAGCTTGTGGAGAGTACATGACATGTACCAGATGCAAAACTTATTTCCACTGATTATATAATAGTCTTATTTCATGTATTTTTTGTAAATGAGGTATTTGGAGTCATGGAAAATGTTATGGGACCCTACAAAGGGAAACATCTGTCATACAAGAAATATATAGATTATTCGATTGTCAAGAGCACCTAGGTATAGTGAATGTGCTTTTGGTATCCTGGCATATATATCTCAATATCAACACTGACTTTGCTGAAGGCATAGTACAGGCATGTTGCATATTGTATAAGTACTTGAGGATAAGAGATAACTACAGATACTTTATCAAGCACCAATATTAGGCCTACTTGAAGTCAACGTGCCAAAAGGAAGCATGTCTGCAATCTCAGCCAGATATATATGCAGATTACTTTGCAAGTGAAAGTAAAACAATGAAAAAGGGAAGGTTTAAACACTGGTGACAAAGAACAAAAAAGGATAAAATATGGTGTTTCTCGATTAATAGTACTCTGTGATAGACATGAATATGCAGATTATATTGAAAATAATGGAAATGTGAGTCTTAGAATCAAGTACAGAAAATATCCACAATTTCTTCCAAAAACTTTATTGATTATACTGGCTTTGTACTCTTGAGATTTTACGTCCCAAATTGGTGGGCGGTTTTTAATTTCAAATTTAAGTATATCAGTGTCTAACTGATCTCTCTCCATATCTGCACTGGTGTGTTCTGACTCGTCACGGGGACCAGGCCACATCATGTCCGGGGTTGCCATGGCAACTCACTATCTACACTTATTGGCTACTAAACGGCCAGTGATGGTGCCTGCTGTCCTCAAAACGTGCGGTTCCTCGTTCTGTGTTAAAGCTGGCATTCAATTGAATGCATCTCAACATCTGCCAACCGCGCGTGTGCTAGGGGTATCTTGCAACTAAATAAACACTGACTAGAGATTTTCAACCGCGCGGAGTCGAAAGACGTAGGCCATAACGTGACCTTTTAAATACTAAGTTCGAGATCCATCTTTGTTCCAATCATGCCTTACAAGTTTGTCAAAGAACTGCTCTCTTTGACAATGATATTCACGCACGCATAACAGCCGCACACTTACCTATGTATATGTACATTTATTTATCCATATGTCTATACATATGATCTCATTCCCTCTAATCTGCGGATATATATACTTCCAATGCTTCCCTCCCCTGTTATCTCTTGAGCATCCTCGACTAACTGTTCTCCTCCTCATCTTTCTTCCTCTTTGCTCGGCAACCCCTCACAAATTCCCTTCGATGCAAACGAACTAAACCGGTAACCTTAGAGAAATTTCGAAGGCAAGAATGAAATGGAGGTCCATGTGTTGTCGGACTGTGGTGTGGACAAAGGAAGATTAAGGAGAATGTATGATTCTACAAAATCATATTGATGTTTTTTTCTCTGTATTCGCAACAATTTGATGTATTTTTGCTCAGGTAATTGAGGGATAGATATAAATTCAAAAGAACAGGTATTTAGTTGTGGACGCAAATACATGCACACACAAACACATAAATGTACGTACACGCAAGTATATAGACACATATTGTATCTATATGGGCATGCGCGCGCGTGTGTGTGTGTTTGTGAATATGAGTGTGCGTGCGCGAGCGCTTGCGGAGCTAACTTTAAAACTGAAACGATTATATAACATTCACTAGCTAGCTTGTTTAGCTTTACGAGACTTATTTCCTTCTCTTTCACGCTCTCTGCTGTAAAGCGAATTCATGATTTTTTCACCCGCCTCTGACAGGAGTGAACGAGCAATACAAGCTATTCAATCCCCTTGTCATTCATGCGCGCTGCCGAGTCATGAAACCTTAAACAGCAAGCAAGATTTCGTTGGGACTGACGCTTCTGTAACGGCCTGGGGTGTCGTATGACTGGTCGTATGTGTATGTGTTACTAATTTAGTAACCTTACCCTAACCATACTTATCGTGAAAAACATTAGAGGATCCATCATAACCATCATTATCAAAAATGAAAACCAATGGACGGTTAATCAAATCATTTTTACCCCCCCCCCCTTTCGATCATCAGGACTTCAGTTGCATGTCAACAGATAAGTGTCGATTAGGATAACTGTTATTCCTCGCGAAAATCCCTTTTAGCTGGGCTTTCAACGCCGGCGCCATGGTAGAAAAGGTGTGAAAGGTGTATGGAATGGCAAGGGGACGGACGAGAGGGGAAAACTGGAAAAAGGTGGGGAA
>NW_020870301.1:726486-738986 GCF_003789085.1 Penaeus vannamei
GATACTGTGTGTGCGTCTGTATCTGTATGTATATGAGAGAGAGAGAGAGAGAGAGAGAGAGAGAGAGAGAGAGAGAGAGAGAGAGAGAGAGAGAGAGAGAGAGAGAGAGAGAGAGAGAGAAATGTGCGGTAGCGACCATATGTAATACTTAGTGATAGGAAGAAGGGAGTGCTTTGAGTGGGTCGCAAACCAAAAAACCCTTTCGAATTACATTCACTGAATAAAATTATACTTTTTTTTTTTTTTTTTTTTTTTTAGAGCTTCGGTATCATATGAAACTGTATTAGTAATATCATGGTTATTATTTACATACATGCCATTGGCTTTGGATATTATCATTATACTTTTTATTTCATCATTTTTTGTAGTAGTATAATAAATATTATCATTACTCTCTATCGTCGTGATTCTTATTATTGTTTCATTATTATTATTCGCATGGTCATCATTATTGACATCACTCTTAATAAAACGATCATTAGTCTTCTTATGACCAGTATTTTCATTAATTTGAAAGACATTCAAGTCAATTGACGTTTTCCCGCTAATGTAAGATATTTTAGTCGAGCTAGCAACCACCTGCCGGGAAACATCTTTCTCCGCGTTTCCCATAATTTTTATTTCGAAAAGTTTGCCTTCGTCTCTATGCAACTCGATTTGGGAAAGCTGCGAAGTTTTGCTTTTAAAACAACCAAGGCTTTACACATTTCACCAGAAGTTTTCAGCATTAGTTTTAGAAGTTGAGTTTATGGATCTTCCCATCTATTGATCTTTTCTGCCGGCGCGCATTTGAGCTTTTTTCCAAAATTATGCCTTTTTTTCATTTTCAACTATTAACCCTTCATCAATGCAACTTTTCGTGTTACCACCAAATCAAACTAACCCTTTGACAGACCATTTCTATACCTATATACCTTATATACCTCATTTTGTTTGTGTGTGTTTGTGCATCTGCTTTGATTTGTCTTATCGATACATATATCCCCACAACCGTATTTAGATAAATAGGTAATGTGTGTGTGTGTGTGCGTGTGTTTGTGTGTGTGTATGTGTGATAATTGTAACGATAACAATGATAATTATGTTAAGGATAATAATGATAATGATAATAGTAATAACAATAGCAATTGTTGTAGTAGTAGTAATGATAATAATAGTGAAAAAAATATTATGATCATGAAATTATGAATATTAGTTAATAATAGTGATAATGATTATCATAATGATAATGAAATTGATAATGATGAAACTGATAATAGTAGTTACAAATAAAATAATAATTCAAATACGTAAAAGCAATGTAATTGATAGGAAAGATAAAGATGGCAATAATCGTAATAATGATAACAACAGTAATAATAATAATAATAACAACTAATCTACTGAGTACCACTATTACTACAACTACTACTGCTAGTAATAATAATAATGACAATAATAATAGTAATGATCTTGAGAAAAGCATCACATGTTTTTCAGTTTGCATCAAACAAGGCTAAGATCAAACTATTTACTGTAAATAGACGATCTAAAATTGCACAGAGAAACCCGAGAAGATTTTGAATCTTAATCATAGACGGTTAAATTTTCAGTTCAGACATAGGAATAGAATTTGGCCCGGAGAGGAAAGGTGGAAATGGCAAGAAATAAAAATAGTGACATTAAGAGGGAGACAAACTCATCAAAGCCTAAAATGATAAAATACAAGGCATTGATTGCAGAATGTTGATGAAGGTTGATGAAGTCATAAATCACCTCAGCGAATGAAGCAAAATAACTTAGGAAGAATACAAAAATAGGACGTAATTGAGTCGGGTAAAGAATTCATTGGAACATGAAGAAAGTTTGGGACAAATGCAAGCGAGAAATGGTACAATCATGAGCCAGAAAGTATTGTTCAAAATGATATTTGCAAAGTACTTTCAAACCTTACTCTTCAGGCCGACCATTTATTTATGGTCTAAAACCCTATAAAAGAAGGCCATTTAATTGAAGATAGAAGGCCAGAGTGAATTTGAATCAAGAAGAAAAATAACTTGCCACCCCATATAATATCCGGATAATGGAAAAAGAGAAAGAAAAAGTTGAAAAATATCAGGATATGAAGAGAAAACTTTAGAAACAACGGAATACGAAAGTAAAAGTAGTCCCCAGAGTCATCGGGGACTACACCGAAAGACATCAAAAGGAGCATAAAAGAACTAGAAATTGAGACCAGAATTGAGGATGTGCAAAAGACTGCAATCTTACATTCTGCAAGGTTCTTGAGAAAAGTCTTCGAAAATTGAGGAAACTTGCTGTCTCCAATATGAAATGACATGTTATAATGTGCGATAATTCGACTACAATAATAATGATGATGATAATAATAATAATAATAATAATGAAAATAATAATAATAATGATAATAATAATAATAATGATTATAATAATAATAATAATGATAATGATGATTATAATAATAATATCAATGTTAATAATAATGATGATGATGATGTTCATGATATTAATAGTAATTACGGTAAAATTATAATAATAGTAATAATAACGATAATGGTAGTAATAACGATAATAATATCAATATTAATATTAATAATTTTAATAATAATGCTAATGATAATAATAATGATGATAATAACAATAATAATGATGATAATAATAGTGATAATAATAATAGGAGCAGTAATAATGATAATAATAATACCGATAATAATAACAATAACAATAACATTAGAAATAATGATAATAGTAATAATAATAATGGTAATAATAACATCAATGATATTAGGAAATATGATGATATGAAAATAAACATTTTCATATAAATAATGATTATGATATTGATAATAAAACAGATTTGATAATATTAATAATAAAAATAGTAATAATAATAATATTAATAATAATTACAATAATAATTATTATAATCATCAGCAAAAGAATAATGGTAATATTAATAGTAATTAATATGATAACAGTAATTATAATAACAATAATAAAAATGATCATACATTACTATAAATACTATTACTACCAATTAAATGACATATAATAGTAATAACAAAAATAACAATAACGATAATAACAAAAACAATAACGACAAAAATAGTAATGACTATAGTCATAAAAATAATGATAATAAGAATAACTAATAATAATTATTATTGTAGTAATAAGAATGATTATGATAAAAATGATAATAATGATAGAAATATAATTATAAATCTTACTACTACCACTACTGATAATATTAATAGTAATTATAATAATATAATAATCATAATAACATAACGATCATCACCAACATCAACACCGGAATGAATACTATGCTTCCTGAAACAAGAAATCAATACTCTACTAGGCCATTAGAACTAAAGTCTTCGCAAAACTAACGAGGCTCCGACCATAAGAAAAAGAGCCTAACGACTTTGGAGCGGGAGAGAGAGGCTCACTTTCACTTCTCATTCGCGTTACAAAAGCTCCCGATTGAGGCCATCTCGGAGAGTTTTTGTCGGATGCCAGGCAGGCAGCGTCGGAGTGAAAGGCGGAGTTCCCTTTGATGCTTTTGTTTCCTCGATGGCATCATGACTTCTGCGATCGTGTGAGAGAAGGAAATGGAGTGAGAATGCACACACGCACAATGAAGAGAGAGAGAGAGAGAGAGAGAGAGAGAGAGAGAGAGAGAGAGAGAGAGAGAGCGAGAGAGCGAGAGCGAGAGAGAGAGAGAGAGAGAGAGAGAGAGAGAGAGAGAGAGAGAGAGAGAGAGAGAGAGAGAGAGAGAGAGAGAGAGAGAGAGAGAGAGGGGGGGGATAGATAAATAAATGATCAGATTAAGAGAAAGAGAGAGCATATTGTGTATTCCATTTTGCTTGCCAGGGAAGAATAATTGTTACACAACTGTTCAAGTGAATTTCATTTCTACCAGAGCCTGTCTTCCAATCAAAACTTGGAGTCAATCAGTATGTTTTTTTTTCTTTTTTTTTCTAAATGCCTCTGTAAGAATATATATTCTTGCAAGTTTGAATTTGAATGAGAAGTGTTTATTAGTTTTAAGACATTTTATGCGATCCTATTTCCTGTGTAATTTATGGATAGCACCACTCACCTCAAAACAAATTAAGAATGTTATACAATGTGACGTCAGCTTAACCTAGAACAATGTCAGCATAAACATTTGTAATTGAGTCAATTTGACAATTAGCATCCAAATTTCTTTATCGAGATCTTGTCAACGTCATCCGATGAAAGTAGAAGCACTCGAAGAGCACACACCCGCCAAGGCAATAGGTCCACTGATGCAATAAAAATATTCACACACAAAGAATTACATTAAAAACACTCCCGCGGTGGTAAATAAATCCCTCACCGTTAATTAACTTCAGGCAGCATCGGTTTTATGATCTCACAGTGCTAATGAATCCTTTAAAAAAAAATCCTGGATCTGGATCATGATGCGGATCACCTCTATTTAATGGTATCTTAGTTTCAATTCCATTTGTTACAATGAATATGATTTGGCGAGACATAGTGTCTTGTTTTATGATGTTTTTAAATCTCTACCTGTGTGCAAAATTTCGTTTCGTTACCAAACCAAATTTCCTTGGCGGAAGTGGTAATCATACGCCTGCAAATGCTGTATGTAAATTATTTCCACACGCATCTCTACCTATTCCCTTTTCTCTCTATTTTTCGTTACAAACATGCATACACACACGTGTGTGTATATAAATATATATATATGTATATATACATACATATGTGTGAGTGCGTATTTTACACACACACACACACACACAAACATATATATATATATACATATATGTACCATATAATATATATATATATATATATATATATATATATATATATATATATATATATATGTGTGTGTGTGTGTGTGTGTGTGTGTGTGTGTGTGTGTGTGTGTGTGTGTGTGTGTGTGTGTGTGTGTGTGTGTGTGTATGCGCACACACGCACAAGCACATATATACATGTATATGTGAGTGTACAAACAAAAACACACACTCACTTATGTCATAATTTCTTAAAAGAAAGAATTCAATTCATCTTCGTTTCAACTGTATCAAGAATGCAATATCAATCATCAAATGGAAATTGGTAAAAAGGGCATTGATGAATAAAAGTAAATATCAGAAATGGAACGTAATATGAATTAATCACAAACGGAAATCAATATCAAGTACCCACAGCTAAAAGTGGTCAGGAAGAAATATATCTACAAAAGTCAACACGTAAGCTATGTAAACAGTACCGTTAATCCAATCCATGAAAACTTGATTCAGATTAATCATGAACTATTATTATATAAGAATATGCATTGGAGTCATAGGATTAATCCCCCAAAATACACAGTCTGACACGCCAAAGGGTTAGCTCCACCCTCATGTAGGCTAATCATTTGAGTGTGACATGTCTTTTGCAGGACTTCGGGCCTGCTGGAAATACACAAAAACGGTCACCAAGAGCTTATTACGACTGCTTCATAGCAGATTACATAAGATTTATATGATTAGCTCGCCTAATCTGTGGGAGAACGGAGATGATAAGTTCATGCGTTATATTCTTGAAATATTACATGCCTGTATAAAAGCATCATTTATGAATATCCAAAGCTACCAAGTAAATATTTTACAAAACAAAATAAATAAAAAGGTAAAGTCACAAATCAAAATACACACAAGATACTAGCAATCATAATTCCACATACTGGGACCGGGGCTTCTCTTCAATAGCTCAAAAGTAACATGGATTTGGATTTGTCTGCGGGTTCCACCATATCAGCATCCTCGTGATCCCCATCTTCAGGAAGCTGAAGTTCTATAGGAGCAAAATAAGCTTTCATCTGGTTTACATTATCTTAACTTGCTGACAATGAAAGTGACGTCATTTTTTTCACACTGAATGGCCCTTGCCATCGTAAACATTTTCCACCTCTGTTTGGCTTATATTTCCAGATTATCATATACATTACCTGTAAATTCTTGTAACAGTATCTGCACATCTTTAAATTAGTTAAATGTGAGATGCGAAAGCTTACATAATGGATTAGCAACAATATCACTAGTTCTTTAGTTTTACATCAATTACATCATTACCAAACACATACTCCTTATCCTTTTTAAAGTTCATTAGATTTTTTCCCTCTTTTCCTCATCTCTTCTCATAAATTTGTTCAATCTATTAACATGGACATCTCTTTTTGACCTTTTGTCAGGAATAGATCTCATAATTTACATCACTAACTTTTGCAGTGATCCTGACTGGGTCTTCAAACTTTACACTGAGCGGACTTTTCCCCATTGGAATTATAACAAACTTGATTACCAACTTTTCTCATCAAAGTTTTCTTTCATGCATATTTATGCGATTTCCATTTTTTTCTTTGCAAAGTCTCTCAATGTTATAACTCTCATGCACCTGTTCTACAAACTCACACATAATAATCATTATCTGAACTATCATCCAAGGAGTTATAGAGCACTTCTAGTGATCCTCTAATTTAAAATCCAAAAATCAATTCATTTGGACTAAATCCAAGACTTTCTTGGAAGACTTTGGTCCCATTCTAATTCACATTCTGTGCAAAATTTTATCGACATAGTTGAGATACCATAAAAGCATTTAGGTGCATCTTCCCTTCTAGGTGTTATGCTGTCAATATACAATTTGAAATGTTTAATAACTACATCACATCTCGAAAATATTCCTTGTAAAATTTCGATCTTGGCATTGCATATGTTGTGAAAAAATTAACCAAATCTGGTATAATAGTTTTACTAGTCATGTTTTTCAAAGTGGGATTGCCTCTATATACCTTGTGCTAGGGAGAGAACCTACATCAAATGTGACTAAATGGATTACAAAATGATAACAGAATTACAATCATGTGCATGTGACAATATCTTTCGCCGAAAACACGGAGGTACTACAATCTGATGAGGTTCACATCATTGTAAAAAAACAGCACATTTTCTCATCAGTAAACCTTACTTGACATAACCTTGTCTTTCATTCTTAACATCATCTTCAGAGAAGGCACAAACCAAAATTGCTTTCATTGTTGGGTCGCTTCTTTGAGCACTACATAAATAATTTCTATTTGTGGGAATATCCTTCACCTGAACATTCACATCAGTAGTCGTAATTTCCTTAGATTATTACCATCAGAAAAAAACACACTTAGATTTCACCATCATGAACATCTGCCAAAATAGAACCCCCTGAAACACTCACCTCAGAGCAAACTGAATTTACAGGACAGGTATCCACAATCTGATGACTAGATTCAGCTTTACACATTGCTCATGTGACAACTCGACTCAAAAGAACAGAATTTATTTCATTAATTTCCATAGGATCAACTTGTCATGGTTCATCTAAAGCAAAAGAATTAGGAACTATACTTGCCAGCACTGTCACTTCCCCCAAAAATTAAATATGATGTAGGCAAGGTGTAATAAACAACTAAGGCTTCTCTTGCGGACCATGGAGGATAAATATAATATAGCTAAGTGAATACTAAGCACACCAAATATTCCATTTACCATAAGTCACCTGTATAAAACTTTTCAATTCCAGGTAAAGCTGAATGTAAAATCAAACTTTGATCATAAGGCTGTATCCTCGATATGACTGGGTTAGCAGTACTTCCCTCAATTCCAGATACTGAACCTATTGACTTAAATGGAATCCTCTGCACCACAACTTTCACGTTTTTCATGAAGTGTCCCTTCTCTTTACAATAATGACACAACAAATAGATTTCATCACCAAAACTTTTACTTTTGTCTAAGATTTCTATACCTTTAATACCATGGTAGTTGCTAGACGTAATGGGAGCTGTTTTAGGAAAATTACCGTAAACAGGTTTAACAGAATTACTATATTTATAATTATGTGTCCAAGATTAATTCTCAGCAAGTTCAACAGCCCTCTTTAAGTCTTTAAGTACACTCAAATGTTCAGTACCCTGATCAAACTTTTCGAGTAAGATTGCTTGACACACTGCATCAAATGTTTCTATTTTGTTGGCTGTCACACATCTTTCAAAAACTTTGCACAATACATGTGCATGCTCTAAAAGAGTTTCCTCATGTTCTTTAATCAAATTCCTAAACTTTTGCCTGTAATGTTCTGCAATTAGCATGTAACTTTGCAGTATGGCATTTCTAACTTGTATATAATTGGTTTACTGTGTAGCAGCAAGACTATGATAGGTAGAACGTCCTTTTCCTTTAATTGCAGACTGAACTAATATAGGCCAGTATTGTGCGTATCAATTTAAAGACGTAGCAACATATTCAAAGTTAATAAGATATTCTTTAGGGTTTTCACAAAAATGTGGAACAAAGTTGGTAACTGATAATATCAAATGCTGGTTGTGCATCAAAATTAGCTGCTGTAGGGTTTTCAGCCCTAGCCTTGATGAGTTCTAGCTGATGTTGCCGCTCTTTTTCTTTCCCTTGTACTCCTTTTTCAAATTTGTATTTTTCAAAGTTTAGCTTTTGAAGTTCAGGAAAATCTTCAGTCTTATCTATATTTACTGTAACATTTGCATTAATATCTAATGCTTCCGCAGGCAATACATTCCCTTTTACTGAAGGACTAACTTCCTTATCTCATACTTAGCTTTTTAAAGGGATATTGTAATGTTTAGCCAGATTTATCCAATTATCCTTTTTGTGCTTGTGTAAGTTTTCATTAGATGGCTTTTCAATAAATTCTTCTAAATCAAACATCTTGTAATGCAATGGACAGTACAACAAAATTAAACTTTACCCTAAATGTGGGGTTTAAAGCCGTAAAGTAAATAACTAGTTTGTGCAGTTGTAACAAAATCACTTAAATTTTAATCGTCAAAGATAAAATATTAAATTTACAAAAGACACACACACACACACACACACACACACACACACACACACACACACACACACACACACACACACACACACACACACACACACACAAAGAATAATAGTACCCATCATCAACAATTGCATGATGCAGAGAAATTAGGTAAATACAAAGAAGTATGGTAATAATACCCTTATAAGGCGAATATTTCGGGAAGACCTATTGAAAACACATGCGAAAATGGTCATTGAATAATATGATTCAAAGTAAATGTTCGTTGTTCCTAGCCTAGCAAAAGCCAACACAGAACCACAACCTATTCCGAGGATTTCTATGTATACCTTTTATATGTACTATAAGCTTTGACCATGTTATGACTCTGAGCAATCTTACATGAACTTAAAGCAAACAATGGCTTCATGATGTTAAATTCCGGCTTAAAACAAAAGGGATCTCCTACAATGACGGGCAACTACAAAGCCGTTTTTCAGAGATCCATCAAAGTTAGTTTCGTTTTAACGATTAAAATCTTAACATCAACTATATTGATTAAATTTATTCATCTTATATAGTTTACGACTAAGTTTATCCATCTTATATAATTAACTATCACTTTTAATACCAAAAGGCATCGGATTATAAACGTTACCAGAAAATGGTAATTAATAGTGCTTACTTGGAGCAAAGGAAACTGTAACGAATTTTAACAATCCCATAAAATTAACGAAAGCTCTAAATACATCAGACTTTCAAAAATACATAATTGAAGATTCATTAAGAGTTCTAGGGGCAGGAAAAGCCGTTAGATTTGAAATAAAGATATAACCAAAATAAAACCTCTAAAAGAAATAGGAAGATTGGGAGAATGGGAAATAATCTGTAAACAACATCAAATTAAGATGAACTGTTCATATGGAACAATCTTCCCTGTAGAACCCGAACTGAAAGCAGAAAATATAATAGAGCAAATCAGAACATCAGGAAATGTAATAAACAAAGTTATAGAAGTAAAAAGTCTAAAAAGAAAAATAAAGAAAAAAGAAGCCAAGTCAAGAAAAATAGTTACCAACAAAATCATTAAAAATTACTTTCAGAGGTCCCTTACTGGATAGGGTAGCAATAGGACATACCAGCTACCAAATAAGACAATATACATTCCCAGTTCAAAAGTGTCATAACTGCTTAAGATATGGCCATGTAATTGTATCTTGCAAAAACAATAAGAGATGCAACAGGTGTAGTCAACATGGACACAATATAAATGAATGTGAGAATTTCCCATACTATTTCTTTTGTGATGACAACCATTCTCCAAATACTATATGGTGCAAAGTACAAAGAACTGCATAGTATGTAAATAAAGAAAACAAAACACCAAATTATTTCGAAAAAAAAATGCAACAACAATGCAACCTGTAAAAAAAAAGAAAAAAAAAATGCATCACAAACACACAAAACAAAACATACATGAGCGCACAACAAATTCAGGAAAAAAACTCCTACACAAACAACAGATGAAAACAGAACAGAAACACACAAAAATTAACCCAATTATAAACCCTAACACTAAACCACAAGTGCAAACTCCAAAAAGATTCAAAACGGATATAACAAACAGCACTCAAAAAGAAAGAAAAAAAAATCACATGAAGAAAACAAAAGCAAAACAAGCACTAAACAAGAACATGTGATAAGCTCCCCGAACATATGGTTACTACTACCCCCAATACTATATAAAGAAAATAAAAGTAATAACAAAGAACATAGAAGAGACCTTTGCATGGATGAAAGTTTCCAAAAATATTTTCAAAATAATAGCAAATCAAAATATAATGGATGTAATAAACGAAATTAGCATAATGTTAAATTACTTATTCGAATATGAAAATGAACAAGGTTATATTATGGAATGCAAGATCCATAATGAATGAAAAAAAAAATGAATTATCTTATATAGAGAGAAAACTCAGGACTTTTTGCAATGAACTAAACGGTTAGTTAGTTGATGTTAAAGAAATTCCATGCAAACAATGTCATGGCCTAAAATAAGGTTCGCGACTGAAGAGAGGTTACTTTGTTGTCAACGGTCCATTTTGATCACATCGTTGAGACAGGAAAAGTGAATTCAAATGGTATAATGCAGACTAAACCAAAGTTATTGAAGATTATAATTGCAATATGAATCTAGCATATAAGAGTGATATGATGTTGAACACCATAGACTGTCTGACAAAATCACTGAAGTGGTACAAAAAGTACTTCCTTCATGTGATGGATATGGCTAAGCGCGCCTAAAAGGTGTTTGTTTGCCGTCACACCCAGGTCAAGCAGAAAAAGAAGGCACTTACATTATTCCTGTGTCTAGAGTGTAGTCTTGGTTTGTTCATACTACCTTTCTTTGAGGAGTATCACACAAAGCAAACATTCTAGAATAGTAATATAGCATGCCTGCACACAAGTTTTTAAAAAAGTTGTAATTGCTGCAATTTTAGTTTGCTGAATACCTCACTTTTATGTGGAAAAGTATAAACGATGATTTATATACTAAAATCATATTCGTAAATTACAAATTTATAATATAACAGCTGTTAGATGATCGTCAGGTGTTGCCTGCTCTTGTTTGTCAAAGGTAATATTGGTGCCTGAAAAAGGGAAATGATGCTGCCAGCTATCTATCAACTATATTATATATATATATATATATATATATATATATATATATATATATATATATATATATATATATTATATATATATATATATATATATATATATATATAATATAATAATATATGTATATATAAATATACATATTTATATATATATATATATATATATATATATATATATATATATATATATATATATATAATATATGTTAACTAATAATGTAAAATGTATGGTAATGGTATGCACCTGTGAAAAAAAAAGAAAAAAAAAATGCAGAAAATGTTATTCAGGAAATACAGAAAAGGCGTATCACACGGGATGCAAATGATTTCAACGCGTATCCATGAAAGGGTTAAACATTGGTCCAGAGGAGAATATCCCGACTTGCTAAAAAAAAAACGTATTAATAAATCCCATAATAAAGCCAGGTAAAAAATCCACCAAAACAAATTCATACATATTCATAAGTAGAATATCATGTATTGGCAAAATAGGAAAATATCATAGCAAATCGACAAACTTGGTGGTTAGAATATTACAGACAAAGATTTAATCGGATTTAGACCCAATAGAAATACCCCAGATACATTACATACAATAGATTAATAAATTAATTAGTTAATAAAGCATTCATAGAAAAAAATATAAATATACCTTGATAGCTTGCATAGATCTTGAAAAAGCTTTCGACACTGTCAATCACAAAGCATTATTAATAAAAGTAGCCAAATTAGGAATAACAGGATATCCCTTAAAATGGATAAACAATCTATTAGAAAATCGAACATTCCAAATAAAAATAGTAAAACTAACACCGGAAAAAGGTAAAACTTCAAAGGTTCATTCTTTTAATATAATGATTTACAACTCAAATCTTAAACCAGATATACCACTAGTGACAAACAATAAAAACAAAAATCATGCAATAACATAGGAACTGAACTACAAAAGCT
>NW_020870301.1:746486-748986 GCF_003789085.1 Penaeus vannamei
ACTACGGTATACTCCCATGAGCATGGGGTTGAGTCACATTAGAGTATATATATGTGATTATATTGTGTACACCTGCACTCCATGTGTATATGTTGATTGCATTTATGCATATGTGCACTCAGTGCAGAGACGATTGTTCATTCGCCCCTGCCCTAAGTACTATGCTTGTGTTCATTTTCGTGCATATGCACATGCATATATCCAAGCACAAACACATGTTCATCTACTTATATATATGTTCATATGCATATAGATATGCATATTCACTCCTACTTTGCATATAATTACACATATACTTGCATATGTATATACGCATATACATATCCATGAATACACATATACACATTTATCTTACACACATATAACTGTGCATATAGATACATGCATCTATTATTTCCTGTTTGACCCAAAGAGTTTTTTCTTTTGATTTTTATCAAACTCAAACTGTATGTTAATGACCTTGCCTTGGAAGCATCTGCCACAGACATTCAAAAATGTATTGTCGATATCATAAATTTGGACTTTAAATTCCTTGTCAAATTTGGCACATTCGTCGTATACTGTGTACCAAAGTGACGAATTTGTTTATTTATAGGGTTATATGATTACAGAGAAATAAAAAAGAAATATCGTTTATTGTGTCTGATTTGCAAAAATATAAAGAAACATACTGAGTATTATGTACTTTAGATAATTACCAAACTCAGAATGATTATTCTTATCCCCTGAGACAAAAATATAAAGTGCATGAAAGTTATTTGCTTCAAAAACAATAAAACAAATATTCCCTTCAGTATGAGGTAATACTTCTAATTCATGCTGAGAGGTAACTTGGCATTTTGGTTTACACAAAAATAAGGTATATTAAACTTTTACTGTATTATGGCATGTGAAATAGAGTAACAATTCCTCACTGAGGACAAAGAAAAACCTCAGCGCCTTCAGTGGGAGGAGGATTCCTGAGTACGTTCTTTGACAGACGGCAACTGTCTAGGCCTCTCTTTTACTGCCGCTATCTGTATCAAAAATTTTATAAGTCTGGGAAATGCACTCTCTTTCTATCAGACCTCCGGCAACATTCAGCTTGAAAACCATGCTGTCCATGACAGGAATGCCAATTATTCTAAAATCTCATCTATATTCCAACCATCCATTAGCACATGCAAGGTGAAAGAGATTGAGAATTATTCGCTGAGTATATTACGGTGTGCGTGCTTTATTAACATAGTATGGCATAACCCAGACAATTATGTCTACTTCCATGTATGAGTTATAGGCTTCAATCACTCTCGGTCGAGGTACTTGCATATTCTTCTCGTCTTTTTTTGGCCATCTTTGGTAGTGGGACAAGGGATTTGCACCAAATTCATTGGAGGCAATATATACAGCCTCTCTTTTCATACCAGGCAGTAAGAGAGAAGGCCTGGTCATCTCTAACAAGGCAGTCAGCTGCTGCTCTCCTATTTTTCAACAGTTTTTTCTGTTTTGAGACCAATATTTTTTGTAAGTAAGTTCTTTTTCAGTGTCCGGTTGCACCCATATCATAAGCTGCCATCCTCTCAAGGAGCCTAGGGGATGTGAAAAAAAACTATAAAAAAAGTAACAAACCTGAGGACACCTGCTTTCCCTATTGTCAACTCTTGTATGTTTGACATATTTAATCCAGTTCTCAGAACGCTTAGAATTAGCTTCCTTTCCCTGAAAAAAAAAAAAAAAACAGTCCAAAACAAGTCCATCACTTCCTGCAAGAACATAAACTTTGATCCCATGTGGATTAGGCTTCCTGGGTGTAAATGTTGCAAGTTGGATACGTTCTCTAAAAGGGAAGATCATTTCATGAACTGAAACAAATTTAGGTCTCTCTAGTTCAACACATCTTTCCCTAACAGAACAAATCGTAAACGCATTTTTTTCTCAGCTGGAATCACCCGTCAGTCATCAACTAATGCAGAAAGCATATCACGTGTCATTGCAACAGTACTCCATGTCATTCTTGTTATTTTTCCCTGCCAGTACAGAGCCGTGTCTCTAGTGTTAAAGCATCACATACTCCTTCTGATACATATGCGTTAAAATATTTTACTTGGCTTATAACAACTGCATGTATTTGGAAAGCAACATCAGCTGGGAATCTGCAAAATCTGTGAAAGACAGCAGGTCCAGCTGTGGAGACCTTCCTTGACCTCGAGGCAAATCAGTCTTGATTATTGGATTATGAAGATGGCTCTTCTGTATCATCAGTGACAAGAACTTCAGTTTCATCCTCTATGTCGGAGTCTGAAACTATGCAGTCTGAAGAGATCTCGTGGTTGCAAGTCATCTGTAGGCTATGTATCATCCTCAGACAAGTCACTGAGGTCCTCATCAGAGAGACCCCATAAGATCCGTGTTGCGTCATCTGTCGCACATGGGAACAACTGTGTACTTTCAAAAGAATTTTCTGGGAAAAAGGTATGCATTAAAATTCTTGCATATCATTACAGGTAAAAAGCATTTGTAT
>NW_020870301.1:756486-758986 GCF_003789085.1 Penaeus vannamei
AACCTTGTTTCAAATGATTCTTTACTCCAGCTCCCAAAATTAAGTGAATAGACTATAGATCTGTAATCAACCGCACTAATTCATAGCTTTCCTTTGATGTTTACATATTGTTGTGAAGAGTTTGTACTTATAGGCTCCGAAATCTCCATTAAAACAATATTCAGGCATCAGTATGAATAATAAACAAGGATAACACAAAATTCTGGAGGGGGTATGTGTAAGGTCGGGTAGATTGAATATAAGTTGTAACTAGTTTCTGATAGGTGTCTGAGTGTAGAATTACCCATGAGATTATTAGGTCCGTCAGCGAAAAATAGGCGGCGAAACAAGGGCATAACCCAACACCTTGAACCAATCACATTCCTATGCACTTATGCCTTATAAACACAAGAATAAAACATTGTATTCTTACAATACCTACTGAAATGGACAACAGAAGTATGTGTCGTATTATAATGGATTACCTGACACAATGATGATGACCGCTTCAGCTGGGAATCTTATATTAATAGATCTATTGATACATCGCCGTTGGAAAAAATAAGTTCTAACAGCTAATATTTCAAGATCTGTTCATCTAAGACTGAAGACTCGAAAAAACACAAAATAATAAAATTTAAAACTATAGCAACTTCATTAATGCTGAACAATCGAAAACATTTCACTCACAATAACTTTGACAATGAAAAATCATATTTACTTTTTCATTACATCATAAAAAACAAACTTCCACGAAAAAAGAATAGCGAGTATGTATTCCGGACACAGCAAAACGCTTCAAAGTCACTCCAAGAGACTCGATTTCCATGACCTTTGTTTTCCCTAGGCGACGCTAGACTGTTCAGAAATAAAAGATACACAAAGGGAAAGCTTAATTAACTAAATGTTAACGAATCATTTTGGTAAATACCCGAAATAATGAATACCGTAAACAAGCGAGCTACCCCCTCTCGACCCTTTGCTTGTTCAATACACCTGCGTTCTAACTGGATGTATTGCACATGCGTAATATAATGTATTCTGATCGTCTGCAGTATATAGGATTGTGCATATTTAGCCAATCAGCGGAGAGCATTTAGTTAAATAAAAGCCCGTGCTTAAGAAAAAAGATAAAAGATGAGAAGATTGTTGTATCGTCGGACTTTAGTGAATGCTCAGCATGTTTACGTTAGCTTAGTAAACAACGCTGTAAAGGATGGGCTAAACAAACCAGGACTGACTGGCATTGAACCAATGTCTTCACATGTCTACGCATGTCAACACTTTGATTATGTGCAATTCTAGTACCACTTTTTTCTTTTCTTTTAATACGATACGATTAGCCTTCGTTTCCAAAATAATTTGCGATTATTACATCAATGAACTCTTTTACTTTGCCAGATGAAAACGGAGTTGTAGATATGTAATGTCTTTCCATGAAGTGTGAGAAAAGCGTAGTGGACATCACAATTATATTGGTGTTGCCTTCATTATGGAGACATATACTGTCACCGCTCTAGATCTGGAGGTATACAGTAACTGTGTAACGTAACAAACTGGAAACATTTACACCCCGGAGATTTTGATGCTTGGCGAGTCTCATCATCATTACAGCTAAAATCATGAAGGAACCTCTGCTTGCAAGGAATCCGAAGCTGGAAGGAGTTCGTTTTAGTGCGCACCTCATCGCAATGCATGACCTAAACTTGTTTCCAAATTTGCAATAGTCATGTCGGCAAAGAACTAGGTAAAAGCCTTCAGAATTTAAAACAGTATATGACTCTTTCGTGCCTCATTTACTGGAAGACAGTGCCAAAGATCGGTGTCTGCCAGGAAACCGAAAGCTTCTCTAAGTTTTAGCTCGATCGGCTAGCCAAGCATAGCATGGAGAAAATTGAACGCCTGTTTCATCAATGCCTATCCTTAGATTCTGATTAGCCAGTGACTATTATTTGCTTTACTCACGTTAAATGAAAGTAACAACACTATCTTTAACGTCACATATAGCTTTTATTTGCTTTATCTTGGTATGGATATTTACCGATTTTAACTTATTTCAACATAGTATTCGAATGTCAAGTACTCGAGTAATCTACTAGTCCAGATCAATGAATATAATATATTAACTCATAAAGAAACAAAAGAACATGTAACATGAGTTAAAATCTAAAAGGATTATAAAAAGAAGGTGTAACATGAGTTAATATCTAAAAGGATTATAAGAAGATCATGTAACACGAGTTGATATCTGAAAGGATTATAAGCGGCACTACTTCAGTCGCCTAACAGTTGTCTTTCTGACTTAATATGTTATTGTTAAGTATAGATAGTGTAACTATCGTAACATCCATCGTTCGTGCCATTTTCAAACTCAGAAGATACCGTAAAAACAGTTTCTTATTATGTAACTATAAATTTTTTCATGTACATTAGCTACTTATTTCAACAACAATAAAATAAAATAAATAAATAAATACATTAAATAAATGAAAAATAAGAGAGCTTTCACAGAATTATACTC
>NW_020870301.1:776486-778986 GCF_003789085.1 Penaeus vannamei
AGCCTGGTCTTTAAAATGAGTTTCGCATCCTTGCATAATTTGACAACACTATCACTATGTGTCAAAATGATGATTCACTATACTTTAGAAATGGCATGCTATCGTTCCCTTTACTAAGCAATATATTTCATAAAATAAATCTTTATATATATAAAAGTGTGTACCTAGCTTCCATAAATAAATAAATTTACATATTTTGACATTATTCATATTTCAAGTACGTACGACTTATTTAGAATTATACAATAGAGTTACATAGATCTCCGTCACAGAAAAAGAAGTCATCTCAGCAAAACCGAGGGGCATTTTACTTCGGAAACCTCGTACGCCCTACCTAGAAATCCCCCCCCCCAAAAAAAAAAAAAAAAAAAAAAACGGAAATTCTTGAGAAATTCTTAAGAAATACAAAAGTCCTCAGAATCCTAAAATCTCACAAAAGTTCCATTCGCAGCACTCTTTTACAAAATCTTTGAAGTAGTAATAAATAAGTCTTAAGATATCAGTAATAAAGAGTTATAAACTTCGACAAACACATGCGCTGTTGAAATGTAGAGTGCATGTTGTGGCCGCTGCGTAGGAGCTTTTCCTTAGTTGCCGTGGAGTTCGATTGATAACGCAACCTCAGTCAAACGCAGACTTAGGCGCAGATTATAAAATTATATTCAGTTGATTTAATGATAGTACAAGTGTTCTATGCCAGATATTAGACGAAATCGACCACCCAAGCGAAAAAGTCACAGTTTACCCCGTCGAGCAAACTCAAGGTACTGGCCTGCAAAACCGGTCACAATTTTTGTCGTAAAATAATGCCATTGCAAATCAATGTGACACGATTTCGTAGATATGTGGTTTGTGACCCTGTGTGCCAGGTTTTAAGTGATTTGATTGGCCTGTTAGGTACACAATTTTGTTATTACCTACCAGTATTACGGAATCCTTTTTTTTGGGGGGGGGGGGAAAGCGGGTTTTTATCAAAATGAAGGAAAAAGTGCCGGAGAAACGATTACGTATAAGCTAAGCAATATGCTTTAAGTGCAGTCTTGGTGAAGAATTAAATAAATAAAATAACAACACAGGATGTTATGAATGTAGCTGCAAAGTCAAGTGAGTTTATTTTAATCTCTTAATGTTTATACCCGCATTTTTTCAGAAACAGGATTACTCCTTTTAAAATGCTCAAATTTCCAAGCAATTGTAGCTATTTCTGGCTGTGAGTTGGTTTTAAAATTTCTGAAATAGTTAATCGATCATATGACGTAAACGGAAAATCGAGTTTTTTGTCTGAAAGGTTACAGTAACCTTAATCACCATCATATTTTATGAAAAAATAGTGCATTTCACGTGTAACCTGTAAAGTAACAACTGATAACAGCTTAGTTTTCTAAACATTTACAATAATATAATGTTTTTTAAACGCCTTTAAAAAGCTGAAAATCCCTGGAAAATCCTAAAATCGCTCACAAATCCTCCTGGAGATCCAAAAATCCCTTAATTTTGTGGGGATTTCAGAAATCCCGGAAATTTTTGTACGCTATTTTAGGTCGTGAAATGTCTCTCGCAATACATTATCAACACTATACGATACATGTGATATTAGCCTTTAGTTCATGCACATGGAACTTGTTATGTTATAATCTTTCATTCCTTCTCGCCAAGTTAAGAAATTACATCAGTTCATTTATTGCTAATCTATACAATTTTATCCGTATCGCAGGCATTTACTTTAATGAAGATGAACACCCAAGCTTGATCTGTCATCTCATAAAGTATACTTTTCCTGAAATGATACCCAGAGACTATCAAAATATAAGGAAAACAAGTTTTTTGTGTGTGCGCGCCCACACACATATTTACTCATACATACAAACATGCACAAGTAGAGAAAAAGAGAAAGAAAAAAGAAAGAAGGAAAGAGAGGGGTGAGAGCGAGAGAGAGCGAGAGAGAGGGGAGGGGCAAAGGCACCCTGTTTTTTTTTTTTTTTTTTTTTTTTTTTCCCAAGAGATCCTTCAAAACGATAAAGCTCAATGCTGATACGAGCGCCCTACTCATGGCATCTGCGATCCACTTCCTCCTGCAAAGGTCGTCCGGTCTTCTTCCCTTTCATTCCACGACTCGAGCCACTCGCCTGGAAAATGCGACCGGTCAGCTCGGACTCTGACGCCGGAATTGCACTAAATGAATTACGAATAGGAAGACGACCCAAGGTTTGAAATAGACCATTACTCCCGATCCCTGAAAGATTTACGTGGGTCGCTTGTCGCCATTTTCTCTCCCTGTTCTACTTTGCTCTTCGCTGCTCCCTCTTTTAGAGTGTAATCGGAAAAGATGATATCGCCAACTTTCTAATTTTCTTTCGTTTGAACATATGGCTTTTAACCCTTGTTTGTGACTGCGCATTATACACTTTATGCCAGATATGCCAGGTTTTATTATGGTCATAGGACATAGGTGCTTTGTTATGGGAACTACTTGTCCAAATGAAAATGTTCGTATACATTT
>NW_020870301.1:784190-791690 GCF_003789085.1 Penaeus vannamei
TTTATATATATATATATATATATATATTCCTGACTCTTCTTTCTTAATTAGTTATATATTTTTTTTCATATTTACCCATATTTGTTCAAGCAGTTTTACATTTTTTTGATATGCATCATCATGAGTATCATTATTATTAGCATGTACTATTTGTCGTGGAGGGGTAACGATATATATATGGATTTGCGTTCTTTTCACTAGCATATTTTGTATATATCATTATTGTTGTTGTTTTTGATATTATAATTATCATCGGTATTGTGAGCTGTATCTGTGCTCTGGTGTATCTTGATGAAATATTTTAGAGTCACTTTGAGGGAATATTTTAGTCACTTTGTGCAATTTCAGATTCTTTCAGTAACATAAATGTTCCTTATATATGTGACAGATGGAATATATCTGAAGTGAAGTTGTTAGTCCTACAGAATAATTGATGTTTTTATGTATATACAGTTTGAATAATACTGAGATTTTCTGTAAAATATATAAAATTTCGCATAAATAAGCATGGCTAGATGGTAAAAATTCATTAATATATAGATCTAAAAGTTTTCTCGCCTCAAATGCAGAAAAAAACAATCTGTGCTCACCAGGGCTCGAACCTGGGACCTTCTGTGTGTTAGACAGATGTGATAACCACTACACCATGAGCACATACTATTCAGGAAAGTTATAACTAAATTGATCTAGACGGAATTTGCACTATATCAATAACGAACACATAATGAAAAGAAGAAAAAACTCTTCGACTTTGCACCTTTTTTTAGTTTATGATAACTATTAATTATGTAAGGAATGCCTTTTCCATATACTATAATTTTTCCTTTTACTTTTGCACACACGTTACTGCACTTGTGTTTGTGCCCGTGCTGTCAACAACCATTGCCAATTCACAAATAGTTTCTACTTAAGTCACTGTGAAGGTATAGAATAAAAATTAATAATTTACTTTTAATTACAGGCGTTTAACAGATGATACTGTCTTTTTGTTATCGTGTTTATTTAAAAGTATATAGGCCTATTAACCCTTCCAATTACCAGTAGAGACATTTGACTGTTTAAGTTATGGCATCTTTTCCGGTGGCAAACAGAATTGTCGTAGAAAGTGCAACCATTTTAAAGGGCATATATGACTTGACATTAATTTCGTCTCTCTCTCTCTCTCTCTCTCTCTCTTCTCTCTCTCTGTCTCTCTCCTCTTCTGTCTCTCTCTCCTCCTCCTCCTCCTCCTCCTCCTCCTCCTCCTCTCTCTCTCTCTCTTCTCTCTCTCTCTCTCTCTCTCTTCTCTCTCTTCTCTCTCTCTCTCTCTCTCTCTCTCTCTCCACACACACACACACACACACACACACACACACACACACACACACACACAACACACACACACACACACACACACACATACACACACACACATACACACATACACACATACACATACACACATACACACATCACTCACTCACTCTCTTCGTTGAGAGATAAGAGAGGTGAAATATTAATATATATAAATGTGTAAGGTATTTTCTAAAGATTTTATATTCTTATCACATCACAATAACAAATATGGCGTTCGGAAATGAACTTTTCCCTGTATGCTATCATTATTTTAACAAATACTTGAATTTTTCAAATAACACAACTCAGTTATAGCTTTTTACAACCACAGTACATGCATGGACTACGGTACATTAAAATCAACTTTTATGATCAAGGTGCTTATAACGGTAATTTAGGTAAACATTAGGCAAGTATTAGCTTAATAGAATTACGAACATGATCTTGTGTAAATATAAATGATATATGACTTGCAGAGGATGTCGCCCCCTCCTCTTTTTATCTCCACATGTCCATTACTAACTACCATTCCCTACCTCCTATCTCGTTCTTCAGTTTATTTGTTTGAGTTTAATGGGGATTAGGGTGTGATTTTTAGCGCAAAATAAATCAGCTTCAATATGTGCTCATGGTGTAGTGGTTATCACATCTGTCTAACACACAGAAGGTCCCAGGTTCGAGCCCTGGTGAGCACAGAGATTTTCGTTTGTTTAAATTACCTTGGATTCTTAATTCCCGCTAACGACAAACATAATTATTACCTCAAAATCAAGTGATTGAGACATTAATACAATAAATAAATGTAGTGTGCGTGTGCGTGTGCGTGTGCGTGTGCGTGTTGCGTGCGTGTGTGTCCTCAATATATCAGGTACATATAATCCAGCAACCATCAAGGAATTCACAAAATGATAGGAAAATGTTTTTTTTTCCTTAATGAAATAATGTAGATGCTGATATCATCACAAAATTAAACCGACATTTCCAGTCAGCATGAGTATTCATACATATGAAATGCATATACACCAAGGGTTCTCAAAGTTACCGATGGGACTATTCAAGAGGTCGTTAAATAGTCGATGAATGTCTACTGGGGGTTGAAGGGACCATTCATGCCTCCAATTTTAGATTCTCGATAATTTGTGAAATTCGCGAAAATATAAGGTTGTTCGAATTTAATATACATGCATTTTTGTGTATGTATATATATGTATATAAATATGTGTATGTAGATAGATAGATATATATTGATATATATACCAATGCGTTAAATTCAGACAAAAGGTCAACATTTCAGTAAATCTTCAGAAAGTTTGAGCAGCACTCCCCGCCTCAGCTCCTCAGTCCGCGCACTATATATACCTTTCTACTCGTACTGTGTGAGCGAGTGTATCCCCCCACCCTATCCTCTTCTCTCTTGCTACCCCCCCTCCCCTCCCCGTCTCTCTCGCGTACTGGTGAGCCAACATTTCAGTACACTCTCAGCTCTGTATTGTCCGTGAAATGATTATTGCGATTTGAAATTGACTAATAGTATTGTCGAACAATTGGTCTGCGCCACCTATGAATATAATACATATGAGTACCTTCATATGTATTATTTTGGTCGAGCCACGCACAATTTTAACAAACCGGCTTTTAGTCACTTTTGTTATAACTTATGCTATCCATTCACGTGATGTGAAAAGTAATAAAAGGAAAGCATAATTTTGATAAAACAATAAAGAATGTTGAAAGATCAGAATGATTTTTTTAGATAATCATAAGTGTAAAAGCTTATAAGTGAAATACAGGAAAGATAAATTGTGAAGTTAAAATCAAAACAAAACCACATGAAATTGAACCAGTCTTGAAAGCTGTTGATTAAGAGAAGGCAAAACGTTTGCGAAATCTTTAAAAGAAAGAGAAGGAGAGAAAAAATATGAAAACAAAGTGAGGGAAAGAAAGTGAAGTTCAAATGAACTAAAATGTACATAACACATTGGTAAGAAACTGATAGCATGGTTGATTACCAACATTATTTTATTATTTTGTCGGTTAAAGATAAGTAACTTAGCGTGTACTACCGGAGACTTCAATGCCATAGAGAGCGAGAGTTATCCAAACGAATAAACTGATTCATTACCTTATATTTCAGAGGGTACTAAACACAGTAACCGATTCAGGGGCTCTCATACATGGGCAAATTCTCATGTACTATTCTGCGAAAACACAGTAGCCTATTTGAGGGCTATCATGGATAAGCTAATTTGAATGTGCTATTCTGCGTAAAATACACTGCGCAAATCACAGTAGCCAATTTGAGGGGCTATCATACGGAGGCTAATTTTAATGTACTATTCTGCGCAAAATAAAGTAGTCTACTTGAGGGGCTATTATGCATGGGCAAATTTTCGTATACTATTTTGTGCAATCCTTATTACACGAACGCGTACGTCCAAAAAAAAGGAATGTATCTTGCAGACCCTTCGCAACCTAATATATATATTCTGGCTCCAAAACATTATTTCTATTAATCAACTGCATCTTATTAAACCAATTTCTAAGACCTAGGTAATTTATGTGATACAAAGACTAATTTTAATGTGCCATTCTGCTCAAAATACAGTAGCCTATTTGAGGGTCTATCATGCAAATTTCAAGACTAAGGTAATGGATCTTCAATATCCGCAAAACAAGCAGGGTTTGAGTACTACTCTAGGGTTGGTTCCCCTAGTTCCCCAAATAGTGCGATAGGTCTGGCCAAAAAACGAGATAGTCTCTAACAATGGTCTCATCCTTTATTACGATTATCTATAATAGTATAAGAAGCTCTTTATGCTTGATTACATGTCAGTGAAACAACAACAAAAATATATTTTCCAAATATTCGCATATTTTGTAGGAGTACAGATTAGATAGTCTGCGATACAGTTCCATGTACGCTCGTTAATATGTACAAATCTTATGACGATGAAATCTGCTCCTTGTGATGATTATTTTACAAAGCGTATAATTTGATAAAATATCATGAGTATATTGATACACATTAGGTATCAGTTATTCAGCATGAATATAACTTTTATAACAGATGCATGTGATGACTTTGAAAAGCTGTCGTTCTCTTCTTTAAATGTTTGTAAATATAAATAATAAGTAACGAATAATGGAATATAGCCTCATCAGTTTACATATCTTTAGCCTGATGCAAAACAGGAACTTTTTTTGTGACTTATTGGAAATATAATTTGAAAGAGTACATTTGTATACGTAAAATCTGCTCTTTGGGCATAATATACAGTTCATTCTGGAAATTTAGTTTGATTCTTCAATTTGTTATATCACGTGCTCATGGTGTAGTGGTTATCACATCTGTCTAACACACAGAAGGTCCCAGGTTCGAGCCCTGGTGAGCACAGACTTTTATTCGAGATCAAAATAAGTTTTTCTTAAGATTTAGGCCCGTACTTTTAAAACCTTTCGCCAGGGGTGGCATTCGATTTCGCCGGGCGATCGGGAATTTCGTACTATTAAAAGCATGGCAAGTGTTCGCCAGGCGATCTTACGCCAGGGCTGCCGTTCGGTCGTATTGGAACCGCCTGGCGAAGCAAAGTCGCGAGAGCCCTCCCTTTCCCGTGATTTAAAAGCATTTTCTTACTTTCAGTTACAAATTAGCAAAATGTTTGTGTATAATGTGATATAGGAATCACATTGTAAATTTATAATCTCTGAAAATCACAATGTACTATGAAATAACCATCAGCTGTATTCCTGCCGCCACCGAGGTGAGTTATTTTGATTTAAGTTGTTATTTTGGTTGTAGGAATAATTTACTTTTCATAAATGTTACCATAAGTGTTTTGGTGATGGCATGTTTACTACGAGCTATAGAAACATAGCTGTCATGCTCCATCGCTCTACAGTGAGGCGTGTCTATTGGGGAAGGCAAGATCAGTAGCAACTCGAGGAAGTGTCATGGCTTCTGATTTTGTGTTATGCAATTTCTTTGGTAAAACTTACAAATACATTGCATTTTACATTGATGAAATATGTGCTCATGGTGTAGCGGTTATCACATCTGTCTAACACACAGAAGGTCCCAGGTTCGAGCCCTGGTGAGCACAGACTCTTTGCAAATACTTTAAATAAAAAATAAACTCATCAGTCAGGGCATCTAAGCATTTCATGACACACTCGGGAGTCTATAGTTCATTCATCTGTTATATTCCCATAAAAATATAAACAGACAAGTCTCATGATCACGCCTGCACAATCGTGTGTAGAAAATGACGAAGGAAAGAATATGTTAAGCACATGAGGCCTCTTTACTATATTGCCTCCGCATTGCAATGTAGGTAAAAGATCTTCTTGAATGACGAATATTCTTGTATTTACCTGTTCGTGCCTTTATTATTGCATTTGCAATTTGTTCTGAAAAAATGGGACAAATATTAACATCCAGCTACACAGACTTTACAATTATCATTTTTAGTTCTTGTAGAGTGGATCTGGGAATTTCATGATCGGTTAATAATATCATCTTGAGCGATTTCTTAGGAAAACAGCTGACTATATACACAAACACAAGTGTGAGTCTCATTCATATAAACAGATACAGATAAGAAGGTATTACAATTAGGCAGTCACTTGAAAACTGCTGTATTTATTTCTTGACAGCATGAAAAAATATGGGTTCGACCTCTTGTGGAAGCTCTCTTTACACAATACAAAACTCATTTGGATCTTGAAAAAGATCTGTGCTCACCAGGGCTCGAACCTGGGACCTTCTGTGTGTTAGACAGATGTGATAACCACTACACCATGAGCACGTGAATCAGTAAAATGAAAAATTAAGAAAATCCGCAGAATGGACTGTATATTATGCCCAAATGAACAGATTTCACACATACAAATATACTCTTTCAAATATTATTTCCATTGGGTCTCAAAAATTAATGTTCCTGTTTTGCGTCCGTGCTGGCAAAAATGAAAACTGGCGAGGTTGTTTTTCATAATTCGTTATTCTTTATTTATTTTTACAAGCATTTAAAGAAGAGAACAATAGCTTTGCAAAGTCAAATAATTTTCTTAGTTCTTGTGGGTAATCATGGCACTTTGCATTCATATTCACTATAAATGACAAGAGAGATACATGGAAGGAAAGCTTTTGGTGTGTTTTGCGATTTTTTTTTTTTTTTGGGGGGGGGGGGATAATGAAATATATTCAAAATAATGACATTTTTTGGCGGGCGTTGTCGGGACCTGCAGGTTGTGAACGTAAAACAGGAACTTCTTATGGCCTTATGGTTGTAGGCCTTTTCAGAAATTTATTTTATATGTATATTCTATGTGTTAATGTGTGCACATGTATATGTATATGTATACACACGTGTGTGTATGATTATATGATATTGGAAATGCAACCCCACACCTAATTTAAAGAATCTGAGCTTACCATGCAGTCGAACACATCATTCTATGATAGTTTTCTTCTATACCATTTTCTGCGCAAATTGATAATAACGGAATTATAGAGGGTATAAAATCGACGATTTCCAGGAGCCGCAGTAACCTTCCGCCTCCAACGCCGCGACAAAATGACAAAAAGTCGTTAAGAGCGACGGGGAATCGGACGGATTTGTAGCGGATGACGTATGCGAGGGAAATCAAATGAGCCAATTAGATTCGTGCGTGAACGTGACGTGAACATAGACACTCAATAGAACCAATCAGATATAGAATATACCATCACGTGACAATAGAAGCTGGGCCTAGGAGAAGCCTTTTGAAATTCAAATCAGTTCCATCATGGCTAGACAGTGTGTAGGTTGTGAAAACAATTATTTCGATTTTACCGCGAAATATCAACAAAGCAAGCTTACTAAATCTACATCACGATGTACTGCCAATGGAAGTACACTGTAAGACACTGTGTCATTACAGAAATGACAAGACACCAGTGGGTTTGTGACGCATGAAAAAGGATTCAAAAGACAAAACGAAGAAAGCTGTGAAACTTTGCTGTAAGTGAACGCAATTCCCGCCAACAACTACCGGTAATACCCTGACGATCCCAGTGCCCCGCAGCTTGGCCCGTCTGCAGTTAAGGCTGAAGGTAAGAGGAGGTTAAACTGTTAATGGGTCTGGGCTCTCCTGCCGGAACATACGAGAAGATTTTGCAGCCCAGGC
>NW_020870301.1:801690-806690 GCF_003789085.1 Penaeus vannamei
AGTGGTAGTCCGAATGTTTTCTTCTTTTTCCCCTTCTTCATCATCTTCTTCTCCATCTTCATCATTACATCTTCTACCTTTCCTACTCATCTTCATCATCATCACCTTCTTCTCCATCATCTTCTTCCTCCTCCTCTCTCCTCTTCTTCTTCTTCCTCTTCTTCTCCTTCTTTCTTCTTCTTCTTCTTCTTCATCTTCATCTTCTTGTTTTACACTCACAGATTGCAGACTTGAATTTCCAGTTTTCGCGAATATATATGCAGATGCGAATATTAGGCTCATCCACATTTTTATTCGATTTAATCTAATAGCAAATTAGATGAACAAACTTCTATTAATTTCCAATGATACGAGGATGTAAGGCGACAGAAAGTCTCTTTTCTAGGAATCTGGCAACACTGCTTATATAATCTCGTTGAAGCAAATAATCCTTGAGATACCTTGGCGTAGCAGCTGAGTTGGCAACACTAGCCTAGAATATTTTCACACGTCTGAGTTTCTTTGTGAATAGATTTGTTAGTAAAATCCGCACAAAAATAACATGCTATGCGACTTTGAATGTTGTGTGGGTTTGAGTGTGTGTGTGTGTGTGTGTGTTTGTATGTGTGTGTTAGTGCGTATTTCTATTTGCACAAACACAAGATTCCATACTGGTCTCAGCCAAGCAGCACTAAGATCACACGTGACTCCCCAAATGTTTGTTCTTGAATCTTGATATATGTTTTACAACTATATTATTACCTTTCACGTATTATTTATCTTTTTTTTGTAACAACCGTTCACTTCACCGTAGCGGTCAAGAATTTAGGAAAGAAGAGTATTTGCAAATGTAAGGAGCGCCCATTCGACTCCAAAAAGCATTTTTAAGACACGCACCACACACACACACACACACCCCCGCAAACTCTCCGGATCCGCCACTACACTTGAGAGTACACCTTTATCTTCAATGCAGTGTCTGCTCCTCGTTCTTATTTGATAAATGTACACGCCGAATCAAGATTTATTTCCTCGAGTACTTGTTAGATGAAAATTACTTGTGCTCACCAGGGCTCGAACCTGGGACCTTCTGTGTGTTAGACAGATGTGATAACCACTACACCATGAGCACTTGTTGACTTATAAATACAGCATAGAAAATTCCATGTGTTAAGTACTATTTAGACAATCCCCGTCTTTGTTGAGATTGATATTCTGGCACGTCCCTCTTCCGGACTAAACAGACTTTTGGATATCTGTGTAACAATCTTTCTCTTGATTCTCATCTTTGACCAAGACGGTTAAGTAATGGTGTTTTGTGTGTGTGTATATATATATATATATATATATATATATATATATATATATATATATATATATACTTATTCGCTTGACCATGTACCCTCTGACTTTACCTCTTTCCGTCTGTGAAGTCATTGTTGAAGGGCAAACTTTTCCAAGATAACGAGGCTTCAAACACAATCTGCGGAAGGTGCAACCCTTATATATATATATATATACACACACACACACACACACACACACACACACACACACACACACACACACACACACACACACACACACACACACACACACACACACACACACACACTCGTATATATACAGATATTGAATGCTCTGATGTTCACTTGACTTTTACCGTATCCATAGGTAGTTTAGCCAGTGATATAGTCACAATTGATGAGGGCTGTATAAATTTTTCAATATGAAAACATTCTGTGCTCACCAGGGCTCGAACCTGGGACCTTCTGTGTGTTAGACAGATGTGATAACCACTACACCATGAGCACATGTTTTGGTATGTTTCCTATTATCATTTTATTCATAGCATTAAAGTACAGTATATTAACAGTACCTTGTCAAACTCTGACTCAGCTTAGTTAACAATGAAAATGATAATACTAATAATAAATAGATTAATAAACAGATTGTCGCATGTCATATTTAGCTGACATTATTCTTCAAACCAACTGATGCCAACGTTACAGTGTTGCAAAAATGTTACCATTATTTTCATATTTGTAATCGACGAGTTCAGTTGTATAGTAAATTGATGCAATACAAAATTCTTAATTATACACTTTCGGAAAGTGGTATGAAATGAACTTGTAACTGTACTAATACTAAACTTTTTTCCCAACTTGTACAGTGCCATACTATACTAGACTTTAAGTAATGGAAAGGGGGACCAACAAAGTTTTATGAGACTTAGTTTAGGAAACAGAAGCGATGCAAAAATAATGAAACAAAAGGGACCGATAGCTAGATTTGCACAAGTACAAACTGAAGTAAAATAAGACGAAGGAAGAAAAGAATAAGAGAGAGGATAAGATATTAGTTGGGAGGACAGAATTTAAAACAGATGGAGAGAGTACTTTAAAGAGCTACTCAGTATACAAATTATGAAATCTGAGGAGATAAAGGTACCCACGGATCCATTCATTAAAAAAAGGTAGAAAAGGTATGAATGGGAATGAAAATCTTTAGAATACAAGAGATGTATTTGGCCGGTTTCGAATACATCTTCGTATTTGTGGCGAATATATATATTCGAAACCGATCAAATACATCTTTGTTCTACATTTCTTAACATGAAAACGTTTTTTTTTATGTGTTAAGAAGAAAGACAAATGATTTTTTTTTTCTACATTTGTCGACATGAAAATGGTGTTAGTGTGAAGAGGAAGACAAATGACAAATCGTCCACACTAAGTGGAATGCAAAAAATCATAAAAGGAGAGGGAGCCCTTCATAGTGTGGCTCTATGACAAAAAGAGAAACCACAAACGCCATCTTTAACCCATAATTAATCTAATATAAAACACGCAGAATCATGCAAAGACTGACATGAAAATACAACAGTCCAGAGGGCCAGACTGGACAATGATTAGGGAAAAACGGTTTGTTATAGAGTCTGAAAAGGCAAACGAGAGAAGGCATGGAATAAGAGCAAGCACGAATTAAAAAAAAAAAAAATGGTGATTTGTAATAGAAAGTAAGCATAAAAGAGATATATGTGTGATAGTTTATTCATCTTATGTATATACGTGTATGTAAAGGCTAATGCATATCATAGATGTAAAATCTGATAAACAGGTATATTCTATGTAAATGAATAACACATGATTGCACACATATCTACATACAATCACTTGATGTTTCGGTCTACAATTATCTTGTTTCGCAGTTAGCCATATATGCCTTGGTGTGTCAGCCAGTGATCCAAAGACAGTTGATGTGGGATGTGTAAATTGTTCTATATGAAAATTAACTGTGCTCACCAGGGCTCGAACCTGGGACCTTCTGTGTGTTAGACAGATGTGATAACCACTACACCATGAGCACATGTTTTGGTGTGATTCTATTATCGTTTTACTCATAGTCTTAAGTACAGTGTATTAACAGTACCTTGTCAAACTCTGATTCAGCTTGAAACAATGAAAATGATAATAATAAATAAATAATAAACAGATTGTCGCATGCCATATTTAGTTGACATTATTCTTCAAACCAACTGATGCCAACGTTAGTGTTGCAAAAATGTTACCATTATTTTCATATTTGTAATCGACGAGTTCAGTTGTATAGTAAATTGATGCAATACAAAATTCTTAATTATACACTTTCGGAAAGTGGTATGAAATGAACTCTCAACTGCATTAATGATAAACTTTTTCCCCAACTTGTACAGTGTCACACTATACTAGACTTTAAGTAGTGGAAAGGGGGACGAACAAAGTTTTATCAGACTTAGTTTAGGAAACAGAAGCGATGCAAAAATAATGAAACAAAAGGGACCGATAGCTAGATTTGCACAAGTACAAACTGAAGTAAAATAAGACGAAGGAAGAAAAGAATAAGAGAGAGGATAAGATATTAGTTGGGAGGACAGAATTTAAAACGGATGGAGAGAGTACTTTAAAGAGCTACTCAGTATACAAATTATGAGAATCTGAGGAGATAAAGGTACCCACGGATCCATTATTAAAAAAAGGTAGAAAAGGTATGAATGGGAATGAAAATCTTTAGAATACAAGAGATGTATTTGGCCGGTTTCGAATACATCTTCGTATTTGTGGCGAATATATATATTCGAAACCGATCAAATACATTTTTTTCTACATTTGTCAACATGACAAATGACAAATATTTTCTACATTTGTCGATATGAAAATGGTTTAAGTAAAAAGAAAAAAGTGTCATTGTAAAGAGGAAATGCAAATGACATCTTTTCTGCATTTGTCAACATGAAAATGGTTCAGTTAAGAAGAACAAGTGTGTGTGAAGAAAGACAAACCACAAATCGTCTAGACTAGGAGTGCACCCCTCCCTTCCAAAAAAAAAAAGATGGCTTGAAAGGAGGATAAGAACCTTCATAGTGTGGCTCTATGGCAAAAAGAAAAACCACAAACGCCATCTTTAACCCATAATTAATCTAATATAAAACACGCAGAATCATGCAAAGACTGACATGAAAATACAACAGTCCAGAGGGCCAGACTGGGACAATGATATCTAGGGAAAAACGGTTTGTTATAGAGTCTGAAAAGGCAAACGAGAGAAGGCATGGGAATAAGAGCAAGCACGAATTAATGATAATAAAAAAACATTGGTGATTGTAATAGAAAGGAAGAATAAGAGATATATGTGTGATAGTTTATTAATCTTATGTATATACGTGTATGTAAAGGCTTATGCATATCATAGATGTAAAGTCTGATAAATAGGTATATTCTATGTAAATGAATAGCATATGAATGTACACATACATACAATCACTTGATGTTTCGGTATACAATCATAGGCGGCGCTAGAAAACTTTTTTGGGGGGGTGTCGGGAGCAAGGTTATCGAGTAACATTTTAAAAATTAAATCCACTCCTCATAAATACGAAAAAAACGACAAAAATTAGTAAAATTCACGTAACTGCAAATTATGCGAACACCAAGTTTGCCGAGTAAATTTTTTTTTTTCCATTCTGCCGAGTGAAATGATTT
>NW_020870301.1:819190-821690 GCF_003789085.1 Penaeus vannamei
AGGAGACAGATTTTCAGTGTGGTATGGCAGCCTGAAAATTCACTTCCTATATCTTCGGTCCAGTCCGTTCTTAACTTTCTCTCTCTCTCTCTCTCTCTCTCTCTCTCTCTCTCTCTCTCTCTCTCTCTCTCTCTCTCTCTCTCTCTCTCTCGCTTCTCCAATGTAAAATCAATGACGGACAGTATATTCTGTTACTGATATGTTTGATTTCTTTAAACTGAAATCTTGTCCTTCAATATCGTTTACAGTGTTGCCGATTTATTTTGAATCTTGATTTTTTTTTTTTTTTTTTTTTTAATTGATTCTTACTTTTACCTCAACTTCATAATTGTTCAAAACTATTATTGCTCCCACCAGGGCTCGAACCTGGGACCTTCTGCGTGTAAAGCAGACGTGATAACCACTACACTATGAGAGCTGATTGATACTTGAGGACAATATTTCATTATATTATGGCAATTTCAACATGTATCCATGTATGTAAACATGTCATATGTATGTCACAGAATTTACTTCTGTTTTTACTCAGTTGTTTAGCGAGATTTGCGAAAATCTTCATCACCTGAGACTCATTGAAGTTCCAGCGTACTCAAGCGTCATTGACAACAACATTTGTAATATTTCATAAAAAAAATACATTTCTTCGCCTACGTTTCTTTCATCCATAAATACTGGAAGTATATCCACTCTACAGAGGCAGTGATCTCAATAATTTATTGTATTTTCCAAATCGTTTTACCTAGCGGTGTTTTTTCTTCGTCTATTTTCTATTAATGTCACCACGTGTCTATTTACTTCTCCAGTCTAATAATCCCAATCTTTCTCTTCTCGTATACATTATTCTTTCCCGTTGTCTGTAGTTTTCGAGCAAAGTTGAGAGTTAACTTTCGCCGACTGTAGGCCTACATGACATAATGTCAAATATAAAAATCAAACATCGAAGTTCCCTTCTATGAATCTTGGTACCAATACTATCACGATATAATACTCCTTTAACAAGCTGTTCCAAAGATTCCTAAATACCGAATTACTATTGGAGTTGATACACCAGCTCGCCAAACACCAATTCCACTGCTTAAGTACATGCTTAGTTTAAGTAATACTTGTGTCAATATAAGCATTTTCCTTCACATCTTGAACTCAATACCACCAATAGAGGATAAGATTTCATTGTACACGAATGTCATAATTCTAATGTCTAAATGTTCGATATCTTTTCAAAACAGCTGATTTAGTGTTTACGTTTTTTTGAACACCGTCCATGCAAAAGTTACCCGCCAAAGTAATATAGTAATAAATTTTTGTTGGCGGATAGTTATGGAAATTCAAAAGGTCTCATTCAAAACAGCTGCTGTTCTTCGACATAGCAGTGCCAACCAGCCTATTCTGATTCGCTATATGGAGGTCCACAGGATGCATGGAAGACACCATTTCTTACAAAAACTTGAAAGACACGAGGAAAAAAGTTTGTTGTCAGGACAGTGTTTCGGAAGTGTAACGGAGAGCAGATTCTGTCAAAGATCCCGTTGTAAGGTTTTAAGTCTTTTCTGTCACACACCAAGATTAAACATATTGGTATTATTGAAAAGATTCATAACAACAAAAATTGAGAATCTGACCATCTCACCCGATAGAACATAACATTCTAAGATACTTTTCATCTACAACATTTCCTTCGCAAACTAATATTGAGTAATAGAGAAGATGTAAAACAGAAATTCCAGGCATATTACATTTCAACGGCGAGAAAAAATGATGTGAATTGAGGAAGAGACAAAACAGTCGTAAGCGACGAAAATGAGCCAATGGGAATTACACTTGGTAGTCACGTGACAACAGACACCGGCGACCAGTCTATTAGAACCAATGAGATTTGTAATAGATCATCACGTGACGATAGAAGCCGGACCCAAGGGAAGTCCGTTGAAATTCAAATCAGTTCCGCCTTGCCTAGGCTGTGTATAAGTGTTGTTTCGCCTTTAACACGCAAAATACTATGGCAACAACGACAAGGGATAGCGGATAGCGGTTGCAATTCCTGCCAACAACGACGACGACGATTTTGACGACTCGTAGGTTGGCCATTGCGGATTTATTGGTCAAGTTAAGATATTTATTGGCATGAATTTGGCTCTTTTTCTTTTGGGTCATTCACTTTTAGCCCGTAATTAAATTTTCATGTTAATTATCATGCCCTTCCCAGCTCTCGGGTTCGATGTCGTGCATAATTTGCGAAGGAAATGAGTGCTAGATTCCTTAGAAACACGACAAAAGTTTTCAGAAAACAGATTTCACCCAGAATCGGCGTTCGATATGTCGCTTCCAAATTTACCAACACATTTTGTGTTGATTCCCCAATTTCTTACTTATGTGATGTAACCTGAAAACGTAAATAGGTTAGAAATGTTCATCGGAATATTGTGCGAATAAGCCGTTTTATACTATCCGCACAACGCGAGTCGAAAGCCTCGATACAAGAAACTTGGTTCGCATTTTTTCC
>NW_020870301.1:829190-831690 GCF_003789085.1 Penaeus vannamei
GGGGTATGTGGAAGCCTTCTGCAGGTAGGAGGCACAGTTGAGGACCACCGCTGAGTTGGACTTGTCAGAAGGCATAATGACATTATAGCACATATTCATGTTATATTTGCTATAAGTCCAAACCACATGGTCATATAGTCCAGGCCACATGGTTGTTAGACTGTTCGCTATTAATCTGAACCGTTACCAGAACACCTGCTTAGCATGGGTCATGACTGAGCCCTGGTACTTAAGGGCATTGACAACTTGACCCTCACTCAGACTCACTCTTCCGTTTATCATCCGTAACAGTGCCCTCACCAGGTCTGGCTAGCCGCAGGGGGACAGTGTCAAGCACTGATAAGTCTTACTAGTACTATGTTTTATTTCTACTGATGTGTAAACTCTTAATAATAGAGAGGTAAACCATATTCAAGTGTATTACTCTGCCTACCAGTATAAATATAGGAGGTCAATACCTTTTATACCTGGTGGCACCGGTGGTATTTCCGACACAACACTGAACGAGGACCTGACCACAGACACAGTCGCTTTAGAATACCATGGGAAGGACATCGCCCTAATGTCGACATAGGCCTGAGGACCACGATAGTGCAGGTATAAAGACACTCAAGGATGAAGTGGAAGGGCACTACCTGCTGGGACACCTTTAGATCCAGCAAAGTACCAAGAATTTGTCAGTGCAGGTATCAGTCAACACAGCATCCTGTGGCGACTGATACCTGCCTAGATGCCTGTAGATCCAGTTACGAGGACGTCTGGACTAGCACGAATCCAAGGACCTGGACGAGATCTGCGAGGATGTGTGGACAAATACACTGCCGAGTAACACCTGGACAAGGAAGTCTGGACAATCCGAAGTCAAGAAGGACCAAGGCAAGACCTTCGAAGACATGTGGACGTCGAGGATGGATTAATGCACTGGGAACCAAGAAAAGAACAAGATTACCATCAGATTGGGTCATCCTCGAGGCAATTCAAATGATGCCTTGAGGGCGAGGCGTGAGTAGGTGGCTGAGCAGGAAAGCATAGTTTATACATGCTGTATTTGCTAGAACTCCAAATCACGTGGTCACATAATCAAGTTTGTTTGGCAGTTATTAATAATCCAAACCTCCACCAGAACGCATGCATAGCGTGGATCATGACTGAGTCCGGGTACTTAAGGGCATCGACAATTTACCCTTCACTCAGAATCACACTTCTGTACAGTCAGAGATTGACCCTGCATCTCCACTTACCACCCACAACTGTTCCCTCACTAGGACTGACCGGCCGCGGAGGCACTGCATCAAGTATTGACCCGTCTCACTCGTATCGTGTTTATCTCTACTTCTGTGTAACCTCTTAACAGTAAAGAGTGAAGCCATAATCACATATATTACTCTGCCCAACAGTATCAATGTGGGAAGTCGTTACCTTTTATAGACATCTTCCCTGAGCAAATTTTGAAAGGCCTCTCGGTAACGCCTGGTAAATGTGTATGTTAGTGTACACACCCATATCTTAAAATTAATATTCATTGGGAAAAAAATTACTGTGCTCACCAGGGCTCGAACCTGGGACCTTCTGTGTGTTAGACAGATGTGATAACCACTACACCATGAGCACCCATGAAACTGTAAAGTTTGTGATTTTCTGGTGAAAAAGAATTGTATGTGCACAAAAACACCCATGCATGTATATCTATAGCTATGTAAATGTACATGATATATGCATATATATATGTATATATATACATATTGTTTGTATCCATGCATATATACATATATATATTTTTATTTTTTTTATACATATACATTCGCATATATATGGACATATGGACATGATATATATATATATATATATATATATATATATATATATATATATATATATATATATATATATATATACATATATGTAGATATCAGTGAGTTATATATGTATATAGTGCGTATGTGTATATGTATATACGTATGCATATGTAAATACATGTTTATATATATGAACACATCCATGTATATGTACGTGTCTGTGTGTATATGTATATATATGGATATATGTATATGTACATATAGAGATATATGCATCTGTACATATGTGTGTATTTATGTATATATATGGATATATTTATATGTACACATGTACATGTATATATGTAAATTTTATTATAGATATATATTAAGTGGTTATATATATTTAGATAAATATATAGTTTTGTATATGTATATACACACACACACACACACACACACACACACACACACACACATACACACACACACACACACACACACACAATTGTTTATTTTCATTTATATATTTATATAACATATACACATACACATATTTATATAACATATATAAATATACACATATATTTTTATGTAATTAGATAGATATATAGGTGAATTGTAAGCTATTTGTTATAAAACGTTAACACGTACGTAACAAATTTTTAAATTGTTACCTGTAGAGAAGATGTGCTCATGGTGTAGTGGTTATCACATCTGTCTAA
>NW_020870301.1:841690-848932 GCF_003789085.1 Penaeus vannamei
GTGTGTGGTGTTATATATTTATATACATATATATATGCATATATAATAAGTATATTATATATATTATATATATATATATTAATATATATATATATTATATATATATATATATATATATATATATGTATGTATGTATATTTTATATGCATATATGTTATATACATTTACATATATGTATATATATATGTATATATATTTTATACATATACATATATATATTTTATACATATGTAATATATATTTTTTACATTATATATATATATATATATATATATATTATACATATGTTATACATATGTGTAATATATATGTATATGTATATGTATATATATGATATATATATATATATATATATATATATATAATATTATATATGTGTGTGTATGTATAATAAATATATATATATATATATATATATATATATATATATATATATATATATATTTATATATATAGATATGTATATATAACATATATTCATATTCTTTCGTCACTTTATAGGTCAGATTTTATTATTGTTATTATTATTATTTTATTTTTATTCTAGTCTTTTCTCGAGTCCTATGGTACCCAAATTTTGGGGGAATGTAACCACAGCCGCAGATTCCTTCCTACAACCTAGCGTTCGTTGTATACGATGTTTGTCTATGATGCGAATCAGCATTTTTCTCTTGTCCTTCCTTTCCTTTTCTTTTGTTTTTTTTTTGGATTCATTGCTCTTATTTTTATTATTAGTTTTGATTTTTCAGTGGGGTTCATGTTTTTTTATCACATTCTATCATCTTCATTATCATCATTAGGAGTAAGTGGAGAAAATCATTACCGTTTGTATTTTCAATCATTTTGCCTTTATTCATCCTGATCAATATTCCTAAAACTACATTTTATTAGCATCAAAGTTTTCATAATCAAAAGACAGTTTCATCATTTGTCTCATTTGAATGACATAGTTATTGAATATATTGGTATATATTCCGGATGTTGTCTCTGCCTGTCCTCCCCCACCTCTATCTCAATTTCAATTTATCTACGTACTCACCTCTCTCTGTTTCTATCTGTCAGTATATATATTATCTCTGCTTCTTCCTGTCACCTGACCACATGAATACCCTAATCATTATCAGTTAGCAGATAATGTTAGCTGGTCGAGTTTATCAGCCATTCAGAATGAAAAGTATGGTGTTCTTATTGAAATCAATTTGTGGGATTGTGGGATATTTAATACATAAGTAATAATGGAAAGAAGAAAGGAAAGAAAAAAAGAAGTGAAAAATCAGGACTTTTTTTCCACATATATACGCTCCCGTAGTGTAGTGGTTATCACGTCTGCTTTACACGCAGAAGGTCCCAGGTTCGATCCCTGGCGAGAGCACTTTTTTCCGTACTGTTTCTGTCTGGGAGGAATTTACTTGGTCTGTGCACGTGTAGGTTTATGTATGCCTGTGTACCTAAAAAAAGATATATATACATATGTGTGTGTGTGTGTGTGTGTGTGTGACAGTCAGAAGCACCCGTTCATGCATGTCTTCGTACTTGTGTCTGTGTCCTTGTCCTTTAAGATATGCTCGAGTTTCCTACATGGAAGTTTTTCAGCGCGAGGAAAAATCCCTTTCCGATTCTTGCATGACGACTCATATCTTCCTTAAATTCCTTTTTAACAGGAAAAAAAGAGTTCAGTGCAAGCCATATAAACCATAGCTTATCTTAAAAAGAAGACACACAACGTTGATTACGTGGGGTACTAAAGAATCAATGTATATGTGCTGTGCAAGTATTTTTAGTCTATTAATAGAAGTTTATAGTCAAAGATCCCTTTGTAATAAATGACGCAGTTATCTTTTTTTTTTTTTTTTTTATTGTACAATGATTCCACGTTATAGAAACGTTCTCTGTATGTAGTGGGAGGTAAAGTATTTTATGTATGTATGCTGGGTAAAGCTGAACTTTTTTTCCCCTGTATATACACATATTTTTGTTATTTTGTGTTAATAGATTACGCAGCTGTCTGACTACACTAATTCTTCTGTATAGTCAGATCTTTGTTCTACTTACACTTGAAGTCCTTTCACTAATGGTACAAAGCATGTTTATATTAGCAATTTACGCTTGTCAGCACCGACTTGTTTTGAATAAAGGATTTATTTCGTGAAACGTAGTTATTACTGATTTTTTTTATCGATATAGTTAAAAGGGATTTCCATACGTGACACATCATGGTCATCATATAATATATATATATTTTTTTTTATTTTATTATTTTTGTTTTCCTTTCTTTTCTTTTCTCTTTTTAGACGAAGCATCTGAACGAAGAGACAGATATGTACATCATGTTGTATTACAATTCCTTTGATTAATAAACCCCAGTTCTAACATTAATAAATGAAAACAAAAGTCCTCCGTGCGGTGCAATGCTACGGTTAGGTCAATTGAAGGTGAAAAATATTCTTGAATGCATGCCATACAAAGGGGTACTTGGCATGTGCATGAGGCGTAACCAGCTCTGGCGAGCATTGTTAGGAAAGATAAGAATAGAGGCGGGGGAGGCGGTGTCAGCCAACGTACACTGGATGTGCGCGTGTTCGGTGTTTTGTGTAGAAATGTTTTTATATACATAAATATATATGTGTGTGTGTATGTATGATATATTAAGTATATATACCTACATAGATAGATAGATATGGACTTTTTTTTTTTTTTTTTTTTTTTGTGTGTGTGTGTGTGTGTGTGTACACGCCTGATAAAATTCCTAAATGTAACTCGATAGAACTAGTATGATCTGTTTTCTTTCTTTTTAATCATCTGGTCCGTGACAATGACCCCCGTCTTGGTTTATGGGTCTTTGGTCACAGGTGCCAATATGAATACAACAAAGGGTGCCAAATTAGCAAATTAGAGGGAGGAGAGTTTAGGGAGAGGGAGAGAGAAGAGAGAGAGGAGAAGGGAGAGGGAGAGAGAGAGAGGGAGAGGGAAGAGAGAGAGAGAGAGGAGAGGAGAGGGAGAGAGAGAGAGAGAGGGGAGGGAGAGAGAGAGAGGAGAGGGAGGGAGAGAGAGAGAGAGGAGAGAGGAGAGGAGAGAGAGAGGAGAGAGAGAGAGAGAGAGGAAGGGATGGGAGTTGAAGAAGAATAGTGAATATACACAGTTTACCTGCAGTGTCATATACCTGTTAGCACTACTCATACTTTAAACATTTACCGGGTCAATTTTCCTTCCAAATAGTTTACTTATTTTTCTAAAACAAAATTCTACAGTGACCCCTACGATTTAAAGCTAAGGGACCCTGGTCTAATACAAGTAGTTTGTAATTATTAGTTCCTACTTTAATTTCCAAATGCTTGCATTGTTACAAGCTATATTGATAAAAATAAGAAAAAAATATCTTATGTTTGATATTGCATTCACGCTTTGATCTTACAGTATTTTTATTTCACTGATGTATTCAGCACCTCTTAGGTTGGGTTCCACTAATGGTCTAATAAAAACAGGTAACCACAAAGTAAAGCATTTATTGTTCTAATCTTAGATACGTGCAAAATGATTAAAATTTCCAAAAGAAATCTACTCAACATATACAAATGAATCAGAGCACTAGTCACTAAAAAGGCGACTAATATCGCCACTAATCGTCTAAATAAACTGGAATTCGAAAACGTATATAATACGTTTGATTAAAGTGTCCACTCGATGCCATGGTTATCCACAGCAGATTATCGTGTGTTTAGATCGAGTCCCGGTGAGTTCGGTGGTGCCTGTGCTTGTGGTGTTCGTGTCCGTTGTGCTCGTTCGATTTCTGACGATCGTACTGCCGTTGCGGACTCCTTGCGCTGCCTCTGCGTTTGTTGATGAGGCAGTGGTGGCAGCATTTGAATCCGTGCGGTCTGCTGGGGCTGACGAGTCTGCGGGGGCTGTGAGCTCTGTGGTGGCCCTGTGGCGTGTAGTCGACGGAGAGGTACGTATTCGTCGAGGTTTTGCGTTCACGGCTACGATGTCCCTCGGAGTTCGGACTGCCGGGTGACCTCTCCTCGCGTTCTCGTGCTTCGAAGCGACCCTCACTGTGGCGTCTTCGCGGGCTTCGGCGTTCGTGGTTGCCGCGTCCGCAGTTTTGCGTGCTGTGTCGTCTTATCAAGCGATGGCTCTCTTCCGATTTCACTGTGTCCTGCAAGTCGATCCCGAGCGTCGCTGCGATGAGAACAGCGATGGCTCCAGGCTCCGACGCTTCGCTAGCGACCGTTTGACAACCCGACATCGCGACGCTCTTCGACGCAGTCTCTCTCGAGAAATCTGGCCAGATAAAGCCAGGAATAACTATCGCACGCGCTTCTCTCAAGAACTTCAGCGAGAAACTAGGGGTAAGCGGCGTCCGGGTAATATTTATACATTCTCAGGTTTGTCACGAGGATGAGAAAGTTGCCAGATACTTGTATGGCAAAGGATGAAAACAATTTCATGAAACACCACATGTCCCCAGTGTAGTACACCTGCGATCTACTCATTCAATGTTACACGTTAAAAATCCAAAACCATTAAATCCAATTATCATGTTATATTTCCAGTCAAAAGTTTCACGTTGATGCATTTATGGGTGCAATGTATACTTTCATCATAATCATTAACAAATTTCATTGATAATGATAAACACATCACCAGATTATATATCCAGGTAAATGTATTGTATAGCTTCTTGTAAATATGCTCATGAGACGTGCATGTTTACTGCAAAATGAGTCATTCACATTGGTATTGCCAAATAAGAATTATCTTAAATTGTTTAGTTAACTTCGTAACTATGTTTACAAATAATTTTTTTTTAATAGATTTTTTTCTTTCCCTCTCTAGAGCGGTCATTGCAGCCTCGGTAAATAAGCCACACACTATGCACATCTAGAGTTAAGGGGCTGAGTGGGTCATTTTAAGATGGTCTGAAGACTTTTTCCTCAACTTTCATATTTCATCTTCTTACGGGCTTAATCCTACACTATGAGCGTTTCATAGATGGCTGGAATTAAAGATAGGTGAGGCGATACTCATGAGTGGAAGTTAGTATCCTGGATCATGAATTCCGTTAAAATACACTCACTCACCCATTCACCTCACTCGCACGCTCACGCACTCACTCACTCACACACACACACACACACAGACACACACACACACACACACACTCACACTCACACACACACACTCACACACACACACTCATTCACTCACAGACACACACTCATTCACTCACACACACACACTCATTCACTCACACACACTCATTCACTCACACACTCATTCACTCACACACACTCATTCACTCACACACACTCATTCACTCACACACTCATTCACTACACCACTATCTCACACACATTCACTCACGCACACACACACACACTCACACACATTCATACTCATTCACCACACACACTCATTCACTCACCACACACACACTCACTCAGTCACTCACAGACACACACTCATTCACTCACAGACACACATACTCATTCACTCTCACACACACTCATTCACTCACACACTCATTCACACACACTCATTCACTCACACACTCACATCACACACTCACTCACACACACACACACACACACACACACACACACACACACACACACACTCATTCACTCACACACACACACTCATTCACTCACACACACACACTCATTCACTCACACACACACTCATTCACTCACACACACACTCATTCACTCACACACACACTCATTCACTCACACACACACTCACACTCACACCACACACACACACACACACACACACACACACACACACACACACACACACACACACACACACACACACACACACACACACACACACACACACACACACATTCATTCACACACACACACACACACACACACACACACACACCACACACCACACATTCACACACACCACACACACACTCACATTCACACATTCACACACACACACACATTCACACACACACACTTCACACACACACACACATTCACACACACACACATTCACACACACACACACACACACACACACACACACAACACACCACAACATTCACACACACACACACATTCACCACACATTCACACTCACACTCACTCACTCACTCACTCACACACTCACTCAACACACTCACTCACACACTCACACACACATACACAAACACACACACACATATAAACACATACAAACACATACACACATACAATGACATACACACATACAAACACATACATACAAACACAAACATACAAACACTCACACACTACACTCAACACACGTACACTCACTCACGTACACGTACACACACACACACGACACTCACACACACTACACTCACACACACGTACACTCACACACGTACACTCACACACGTACACTCACACACGTACACTCACACACACGTACACTCACACACACGTACACTCAACACACACGTACACTCACACACTACAACACACACGTACACTCACACACACGTACACTCACACACACGTACACGTACACACACACACGTACACTCACACACACGTACACTCACACACACGTACACTCACACACACGTACACTCACACACACGTACACTCACACACACGTACACTCACACACACGTACACTCACACACACGTACACTCACCACACACACTACACACACACACTCACGCATACGCGCGCACTCTCTCGCACGCAAGCACACAATGCATACAGTCTAACATCAATAAGAACAAATGTAACATGCGCTATACGTATACAACATAGAATAATTGCATACAGTTGAATATTTTTATTCACACAAAACTATTCCTCCCCGGCGGGGAATCGAACCCCGGTCTCCCGCGTGACAGGCGGGGATACTAACCACTATACTACCGAGGAAATGGTTCTTTCTCTGAATCAAATTATTGGGAAAACCATTCATTCATAAATAATCGGTATATTGCCATGATTCCTGCATTTCCTTCTCGAATGTTGTGTGTGAGAGAAAAAGAGATGCACACATATACAATCATGCATATAAATATATGTATATTTATCTTCAACTACATCTCTTTCACTATGCAAAATCTGAATCAATTTTCCTTGTCAACATCCAGGTTTCATACTGCATTATTCCATTGTACTTTTGTTGTATAGTAATAATAACAATGAACATAATAATAAATGAAATTATTCAATAATAAAAAAATACAATTAAAAATGGATATCCGAATGGAAAAATAAAAATGGAAAACAAATAAAAAA
>NW_020870301.1:864947-869947 GCF_003789085.1 Penaeus vannamei
AAATTATGTATACAACTTCCCAGGTATATCAACGGTTGCAGCAAGTAATCAAACTAGAGAAAAGGTTGGCTCAGTGTCTGCCTGCTTCTCCTTCATACAGCCCTCCACTGGCAGTATTTGATTTAGACAAATCAGCATCTCTGCCTGTGGTGACCCATCCAACTGTTAAAAAGGCAAAGAAGGCTAAAAAGCCCCCAGCCAAGAAGGGGTATGTGACTTTATTTGCATTCTCAAGCAAAACTATATTATTCATTTGTCTGTCTATTGTCTATTGTGTAAATTCACTTCAAAAAGTTAAATTTTTTAAGGATTTATATATATATATATACATACATATATATATATATATATATATAATATATATATATATATATATAATATATATATATATAAATATATATATAAATATATGTGTGTCTATATATATATTTTTTTCTTCTTCTTCTTCTTCTTCCTCTTCTTTTCTTTTCTTTTTTTTCTTTTTTTTATTGAAATTCAAAAACTTGTCTTGTCTCATGATTTGTATCTTTGCTTTGGTTCCTCTTGTATAGTTTTCCATTGAACTACTCAATTCTTTACTTTTTACACTTCCAGTAAAAAGGGAAAAGCAAAAGAAAATGATGGAGAAACCCAATTGGGGTCACAGGCTAATTCACAGCCTACAACACAGCCCACAACTCAGCCCACCCTCCTAGGAGATCCAGATGATAAGGAATCTACAGAAAAAGAGGTACAGTTTAAACAGTGAAAGGTATCTTTTTATGCTTATTTATACCTCTTTGTGTTGGACTTTGCTAGGTAGTTCAATCTGCATCCCAAATTGACGTTGGTTATGATCCTTACAGGTATCCTCGGTGGCAGATATGAGCAGTTGTCGACCATTCCTGAGGGAGCTTCATCTTGATGTATTTGGTTTACTCTTCAGGAAGTTAGCACTCGACACAGACATTGAAGTAAGTACTGAGAGAAAAATGTTAGATCTGTTTAGAATATTGCAATCCATTTATTATTTTGCTCTATGAATTCATGACATCGAAGATTCTTACGAAGTGATTTTGTAACTTTTGATTAGGGTTTTTTCATTCTTTTCTTTTTCCCTTTAGGGTCAAGGTCAGCTGACATTACCTGAGGCTGAGTTTCTGTTGAAGGATCTGAACATGAAACTTTCACATGTGTTTGAAGCTGGGAGCAAGAGAGTTTCGACATTGGGAAATGCTGGGGATAAAAGTAAAATTCTTTTATTTTACTGCTGTACTGGAATGGTTTATGATTAAATCTTTATCATAAATGAATATTCTTTGTAATTAAGTATCAAACAAGTATACCTAAAAATTATGCAATTGAATTTCAGATATTGGCCACTCTCACCTGGACCTCTTCACACCAGCGGAAATTGCACAGAGAGCACATCGCTTCCTCAAGCCTATCTGCGTTCACCTGGAAGCAATTAGTGAATTTTTCCAGGTAATAGAGTTGCACTTTATGATTGTAGGATGTGATATGTAATGAATAGCTTTACTTGGAGATTTTCAAAAAACTTTTTAGGATTTTTTTTCTGTAATGTAGAAGATGGTTCAGTTTATTTAAGTGTTTTTCATATTTTCACTCCCGCAGCATTAACCATAAGTGGTCATAATTTTAAGATAGCAGTAGCAAAAGATGCGGTTTGTTTTAGGCTGGCTCAAACAGGCTACAAACATAAAGTAAAAAGCTTTAGCACAGATGCAGCATGCAGCTCACATTACTTAGTTGAAAGTACATGAAAATGATATTATGGAAAATTACTTCTAGAATAAAGAATCAGTTTGGGCTAAGATTTAATATTGTATTGAAAACTCATACTTTTCATACATGAAATAGAATATTAGCATAATTTGTATTCTCAAATATTATGTCTAAAGCATATTTCTTTTCTCCCCAGAGTTTAATAGCAGATAATGATGGTATAATGGATGCACCTGGAATGTTCAGTGAAAGAACAAAGCCTCTTATAAAGGTTTACTCTCTCCTCTTCACAACGCTCTCAGTTTTCTTGTCATGGCCAGGGTTGCAACAAGAAGAAAACAACCAAATACTGATTGGTAAGATATTTCTTTTTTTTTGTTATTATTTCTATTGTACCTTTTATCTTATTGTCATTGTCAAATGTACATTCAAATTATCATTATCAGTCATCATCACCCTCATCATCATCATTATCATCATTATCAATCTATTGTCTTTCATGAGTTCAACAATTTGTGATACTCTAAAGTTTCTTCTCACAAAGTCCACTTGCTTGCTTCCTCATATATTTCACTCCCTGTCTGATGTTTGGCAGATGGTGCTCATCCAACCTATGCCAGTTTGGAAACAGACTTAAAACTGATGATGCTAATTGTTAATGAGGGAAAAGGGGTGGAAACTGGTGAAAATTTAGAAAAATATCTTTGTGTAAAATTATATATATTTGTTGGTTAGGTATATGCTCTAAGTGCCTGATGCTGTTTTTATATATCTTTTACTGTATAGCATACCTCGAATTTGGTTAACTTTTTACGTATTTATTTCTAGTTGTTCTGAAAACCATTGGTAAGAAACTGGAAGGAGAAGCAGTGAGTGGAATGGGAAAGGAGGAACTGGTGTCTGTGGTGTTCCGTTACATCTCAAACTTCCACGCATCTGTTGTCAGTATAAGCACAGCAGTCATGCTTGTCCAGGCACTTGTGGCTCTCACAGTCTTGCAGCCTGATGGTGATCTCAAGGAAAAACTAGGTAAGTTCATTACATGATTAAGCCTGTTGCTATAGTTACATTTCGCTGTCATATCCTGTTGAGTATATATGGTCTAATTTCAAATAACTTAATATGCTGCAAAAATAAAATTTATTATTATTATTATTATTATGATTGTTATTATTATTATTATTTTATTATTTTATTATTATTATTATTATTATTATTATTAATAATATTGTTATTATTATCATTATTATTATTCTCATTTTTCCACTTGTATACTTTCTCTCTTTAACTAGTTGAGGTGCTCGAGCAGTTATTGAAGAGAGAGTGGTATTCAACTGGCGGAGAGCGAGAGAGAGGCTCTGTTTACAATCATCATGTGTTCTCTCTACTACAGGTAAACAGAACAACATTTATTAATGTAGTCAAATATCCTTTTTCTGAGTATTAACAGTTATGTCTCTTAAATGTGTGGATGTATACATAGTCAGGTGTTCATGTTTCTGACTCTCATTCTGCTACATATAAACTAATCCTTATATTAATTGTTGACTGTTAAGATTTGTTACATTTATTTGTGGCAGATATATCTAAAAGAGAGCAGCAATCCACTGGATCTTGTGGATACTATCTGTAGTGAAGCTTTGGAAGAGTTTATGGATGCAACTGGACGAGACCCTCGCTCAGAGACATACCCCACTTTGAACAAGTAAGATTTTATGTCCATGTTTTTGTTCATATTATCATCTGATTATAATGTAATTTTGAAGACTTTTTCTTTTTATTTACATACTTACTAACTTACAACTGATTAGAGCCCATTATTTTTGCATTTTATATATTCATGTGCAACATTATATCCACTATAGAGAAAACAGTTAGCCAAAACAAAACTTAATGATATGTAAATCCTTACAAATTTATTTTTGAAGGGGTACCTTGGGCATGTACTACCGAAGCTTGCTGCTGTACCTTGTAAGTGGGACAAAGAAGGCCCTCTCTGCCCAGGGGCCTGCATCAGCTGCAAATCGTGAAGAATGCTTAAATGTGTGGAGCACAGCCATAAAGGTTTTCTGTACCCTTGTTGGAACACTAAAGAAATATGACACAAGGAATTTACTTGGACCATGTTTGAAGGTGAGGTTTTCTAGTAACTGTCATAGTAGCACAAGCAAATATGGTAGCACTGTAAGCAATGGAATTTGTAATAGTAGTATGCATTGTTTTTGCTGAAATTGTTAGGATTTTTTGTTTGTTTGTTATTGTTATTGACAGATTGCATTTATGATAAGCATGCTTTTTTTGTCATGAATTATTACTCATTAACATTATTTTGCTGTTTTGTTTCTTGCAGTATTCTCGTACATTCCTAGAGCTTTTCCTTCGAAATGCCATGCCTCTCTTGGACTCCTGCCTCCGAATGCACAATCAAGAAGTTGTTACACTCCTCAAGAACCTTCAAACATCTACAAGACTTCTTCAACATGTGTGCACTCATTCCAAGGTAAGTGAAATATATTTTTAAAAGATATTTTCAATGAAAGTAAATGTCAAATAGATGAAGAGTGCTTTCATTTAACATACACATGCACATCTCTGAACACCCTGCCCACACCTACACCCACCCACCCAACCTCACACACACACACCCTCCTACACCCTCACACAAAGATAATCTCACATTTTCCCCCCTGTTCATTATTATTCATAGCTTCCTTTGTTTTTCATTCAGGTGAATCAAGACACAAGTTTAACTCGTTATGTCCCTCCCATGAAAAAGTCTCTAGAGATGCTTGTATATCGTGTGAAAGCCATGCTGGCCATGAACAAGTGCTCTGGTGCTTTTTGGATGGGCAATCTGAAGAATAGGGACTTGCATGGTGAAGAGCTGCTGTCACAGGTGAGTTTATCCTTAATAATGTATCTGACACTTTTAACTTTACGCATTTTACTTGATTGTTTGAATTCCAATGTAGATGGATTCATATGTAAATTCACAAGTGTAAATATGTGTATTGATTGGATTTGTTTATCACCTAACCAGTCTGCAAGAGAAGATGAAGAGAATGAGAGTGAACAAGCAGAAGGGGAAGGGGAGGAAGAAGAGGAAGAGGATGTTGAAGACGACCAATCCGATGTTGAGCTTGATGAAGATGAGGACAGCAAAAGCTCGTGCAAAGAAGAACCAGAAGAGGAGAGAACTGACTATAGTGTTAGCTTCTAAAGCCTAAAGGAAAAGCAGAGACGATTCCTTTCTGAAAAGTGGAATACGATGTTGC
>NW_020870301.1:879947-889947 GCF_003789085.1 Penaeus vannamei
AAACCAGAAGAGCCTGATGAATTTGAATCTTTTGCTGGAGAGGGTACATCTCTGCGACAAGCAAAGTCTAGAAAGTAAGCATTTTTTTTATTTATATTTATTCCTACTGCTAATTTTAACAGATATTCTCCAAAGAATCAGTTTTGTAAGTCAAATTTGTATACCTGCAGATATTTTTTGAACCAGTGAAATGAAAAATAAATTGAATGTCAAAACTATATCCTTTTTCCTTCAGACCAATCAGTTATGAAGTCACATATACTTAGTGATAACCCTGCACAAAATTTTGGAAATAGATACAATAAAGCTTTTATAATGGTTCATGTAGAAATAAAGTGTTTATGTGTACATGCGATTTTGATTTACTTTATTGTTAATGAGGTGAACTTTTTACTTACTAAAGTTCTTTACACATATTTGTTATTGATATGTTATTGTTTATCATAAAAAAGGAAGAGAGATCTAAGGAGTGTTTTACTTACGAAAATTGTGTATCATTAATACAACCTGGCTGGATATGAAAAGAGCCTGTCCTGTGATCCTACTTATATTATCAATATAAGTTGAATATTCAAGATTTTTTAAAAAGAATTTATCAGAATTCATCAAGTAGTAACTACCTTAACGTGTTATGATATGGCTGAACAGGGTTTTTGGGTAATGAAGAATCTGGAATTACATGATACAGTATAATCATATCTAAGACTTTAGACAATGTTGTTCATGAAGGAACATGAATTTTGTATTGAAATCCAAGTTGAAAAGAAAAACACTTTTATAAAGTAAATGTTATGCATCTTCAAATACCTACTCACAGACAATATCAGCATATTGAAAGGCTTTGTTATATGCTTTAAAATCAGGTTTTTTCTTGTTGCCGACTTCATTTTGTGAAATTCATAATTACTATACTTTAAATAAGCAAAGACAGGAAAATTTACTCTATATACGAACCACAACTAGTTTTAAAGGGATTATTTAAATACCAAAGCTCTGAAAAATCAACAAATGTCTAGCTAACCATAATGCAGGATAGTAAATGTTTCGATTTTTATCAATATTTTATTTAGATCACGTTGACAAAATATATATATATATATATTATAATTAATTACATATATGCAAATATCCTAGTATTTCATCTGGAAAATAGCATTCAAAGGATCAAAATGATGTGACAATGAATAAATATCTATGTTGGTTGAAACTAATGAAAGCAGTGATCCATTGATGTGATGTCAGGATATTGTTTAAATACTACTTGGTTTTACCTGTCAACAAACATCTCCACATAAAGCATCAAGGATGAGCAGAATGTACAAATATATTATTAAATGTCAATCAAGTATTTTCACAGCTACCTTTTACTCTTTCCAGTTACAGAAATTTAAAGTTTTGGTGGTAATAATAATGTGCCAATAGATTTTACATAATCAGCCACATTCATACCACCCACAAACATTTAATTCATGTAACCCAATATTTTCCTTGTGATTCTTCACAAGCTAGCATAACTCTTGCAAAGTAATACCTGAGACACTAAATTTCACAGAAACCATTGTATCACTCAAGCTTTAAAGATAGTAGCACCAGTCTTGTTATCTTACTAAGTATTTGGCCCCTCGGTAGCACCATTGGATACTTGACACTTGTACCTTAGTTAGAAATGCATAATATCCAGCTGCTATGCAACAAGAATGGACAAAGACATTCCCATACATATAAAAATATAGAGAAAATACTGACATAAGTTCTTTAATTTAAAATTGTCAGATAATTCATACCGGAAATCACATACTAGCTAGTGTAAATGCAGTGCTTCTCATAACTAGTGCCCTAAGTTTGTCAATCTGATGTAGGAATTAATCAGTTATATCAACTAGCTGCTGTAATTGGTCTTGAAATTTCACATTCTTTCACTTAGCTGCTGTCATTGGTCTCGAAACTACCAATTTGTTTAAAGTATTTGGAAGATAAAACCACATATTCTAATTTGATAAGCATGAAGGGATAGCGACGCACTCAGTGCTGTAACCACAAGGCAGAGAGCAGCGCGAGAACCACACCAGGTAGAGCAGCTAAAGTTGATCCTCCCGCAGTAGTTGTTTCAATATAATCAGTTGTTTTACCAACAGTAGGTGTTCCAGGATACATGGTGCTTGCACCCTTGCAATGGTCTTGATTAGCTCCAATACAAGCTGCATATGCCATGGCGTGGGCAATGTAGTTCTGCTCGTGAAGAGTGTGGAAAAGGTGAGCCATGGGACCTGTTGGAAGTGTTTTCATCAGTATTAGCAACGAACTCAAAATGGACGATTACTTGTACATTTCTATTATTTCAGATGTATAATTTCAGTAGTTACTATTCTTTTCAAGTCTAGCACATCTGTTTGTTACAACCCTAAACATTTACTATTTTTCTACTGGACAACCTCTTAAAAGTTGGAAAATGTCACCCTCACAATAAAGGCCTATTATAAATTTTACCAACTTTCCGTAGGTACTGAACACAGCAATATTTTCGAAATGTATAAAGTTTTTTTTCTTATAAACCATATACATACCGTTAGCATAAATAGCAACATCATCGCCACCGTGTGTCTCTGAGTTCCTGGGTACGGCCGCCAGCTGAGTGTAGTCCCATCCTGTGGCCACTTCCTGTGTGATGTTCCAGCGGGAGACGAGATGCTGCTCGTTTCTCATCTCTTGACGGTGTAGTCCCGGGGCGTTCGCGTACATGAGCGTGGTGTAGGCAGGCCGTCGTCACCCAGAGCGGCGAGACCTGAACGGGTGGAAAGTGTATCTTAGCACTAAAGTTTTTTTCTGTCAGATTTTATGTATAGAAATTCAAATAGTGATATGCATGTCTGACTCTGTCTCTCTCTAACTTAATCACTCTCTCACTCTGTGTGTGGTGTGGGGTGTGTGTGTGTGTGTGTGGTGTGTGTGTGTGTGTGTGTGTGTGTGTGTGTGTGTGTGTGTGTGTGTGTGTGTGTGTGTGGTGTGTGTGTGTGTGTGTGTGTGTGTGTGTGTGTGTGTGTGTGTGTGTGTGTGTGTGTGTGTGTGTGTGTGTGTGTGTATCAGTGTGTGAGTGTATGCATATCTGTGTGTGTGTGTGTGTGTGTGTGTGTGTGTGTGTGTGTGTGTGTGTGTGTGTGTGTGTGTGTGTGTGTGTGTGTGTGTGTGTGTGTGTGAGAGAGAGAGAGTGTGTGTGTGTGTGTGTGTATGTGAATGTGTGTAAATTTACGAGCATATACATTCACACAACTTAAGCGCAATTATAAGTATGTCTGCGATCCTTACCAATAATTTCCTGTCCACGACTGGGATAGCCACTGATAGACATGGTGTGAGCGTGGTCGGCGGTGACAACGATGAGCGTATCCTGTAGGAAGGTTATATAAATTAGGACAGACGAATTTCCCTTAGCTTCCCCCATCCCCTAAGGAGACCTCCCCCTCCTCCCCCTCTAGTTCATTCATTCAGCTCATAACTGCAGTAAAATGGCCAACAGAATTCGCTCTAAATTCTCCCAGTGGATAATACTTCACTTACCTCTTCACTGGTGAGGTTCAAGGCCTTTTCAATAGCTTCGTCCATCGCTACGGCCTCGTCAAGGGCGCGGTGAGCTAGAGTGTCGTGGTGGGCGTGGTCAATTCGGCCTCCCTCAACCTGCAAGGGAGGGGCTTATGATTAAACGACTAATCACAACACTAGCATCATTATAATATACTTTTATTATGCATGGAGTTAGTGAGCAAGCTTTCCTCATTCTATTCGATCGCTAGTCTGCCTCAACAGCAAGGAAAAGTATATTCTTCTAACGTATAGGAGGTTAGTGAGCAAGCTTTCATCATTCTACTCGATCGCTAGTCTGCCTCACCAGCAAGAAGAAGCCGTTGTCTCCAGCTGAGAGGATCTCGATCGCCTTCTCGGTCATCTCGGCCAGCGTCGGGACGTCCAGGTTCAGGCTCTTCTTCTCGTGCTCGTAGGGGACGTGGCCGTTGGAAAATAGGGCTGTGCGGGCGGAAGAAGACATTGAAGAACGTTATATACTGTACTGTAGTGTGTGCGTGTGCGTGTTGTGTGTGTGTGTGTGTGTGTGTGTGTGTGTGTGTGTGTGTGTGTGTGTGTGTGTGTGTGTGTGTGTGTGTGTGTGTGGTGTGTGTGTGTTTTTAGAAAATTATAGTGCAGTACTATGTGGATGGAAGAAAAACATGAAAGGATATTATTTGCAGAAGCGACGCGATTGGTCGTATTCTGTCATCGGGGTGGAATTCCGCCTGGCTTTTCATCATGGAAATAATATGTGTGAATAAGAGGCTTACTTATTTGGTTTGAGTAAAGCTTTGGTTATTGGTTACTGACTTAGGAGGTATGTTTGTGTGTGTGTGTGTGTGGGGGGGGGGTGATATTATCCCAAATAACTTAATAAACGGGAACAACTATTTATGCAGTCAAAGCGAACTAATTGTCGATATCTTACCAAAGAGATATTCAGTGTCCGAAGTGTCGACATCATTCAGTTCTGTTTTGGACCGGACGAAGTGGTGCTTGACTCCACTCTGTTGCTTTCCTTCCAGCCAGCTCTTGACCAGGTCTCGCCCATCCTTCCTTCTGCAGCTGGCCCACTGGTCGTCCAAGGGGTCATTGGGTCTGTCCGTAGCGTTGGCGACGAAGTTCTGGTAACCGCCACCCATGATCACCTAAAAAGATCATAATTTACAATCTACCGTACACCAAGTAGCGTAATTTAAACACGCGAATGCATATAAATACAAACGAATAGCTAATGATTATAAAAATACCACGAATAAACGGAAATTCGGCCCTTCAAAGCAGGTGGCACGTCCTTACGTTCAGGGAATTGCCGGGCTCATCTTCGATCAGCTGTCTCGCGATGTCCTTCAGGTCGGGGCATTTTTGCATATCCTCAGCCGAAATAGCGCCGTCACACTCCCAGTCTCTGTTCGCGACGTGGGCATAGGTGGAGGCTGGCGTGGCATGGGTCACCCTGGTAGAAGTCACAACACCTGTCGACAAAATTCGGCATTCAGTTCTGTGCAGCGGCATATAGGTGTATTTTCCCGATTTGTGGTATACCTACAGTGAGGATTGCTTTCCTAGGTTATTATTTCGGCGAGGAATACCTCTCTAAGTTATCCCGGTGAGAAATATTTATCTAGGCTACAATCCTGGTGAGGAATACTTATCTAGGCTATTATCCCGGTGAGGAGTACTTATCTGTTATTAGTTCTATTTAACCCAAAAACAGGCTCAGGCGACACTCAAATAAAAAGATCACGGGAGTTCAGAAGACGAAATGTACCAAAATATTAACGAAAAACACGTCACAATCGAAATGGTACATACCTGACCTCTTGCCGGCATCTTGGGCCCACTTGGCAATGGAATACACCTTATTGTTTTCGAACATAGTCTGGCAGTCATTGTATTTGATGGAGGCGTCGAAGCCAATGGTCTTGTAGTTCGTCTTGACTCCGGTTAGATAAGCTGTGCCAGTCCCAGCGCTGTCTGGAACTTGCTTGTCGACGTTGTATGTCTGGAAAACATTGGCAACATAAGATGATTGTTGCAATGGCGGCTTATTGTGGTTCTTCTATAATGGTATGCGTTGAGCTGTGGAGCCTTTGTCACTCGCAAGGGTTGGGGTGGGGAGCTTAGCCACGTGTTGGTACCCCCCCCCCTTACCCTTCAATCAGTGGGACGCAGTTACAATACATATACAATATGTCTAGCTATGTGGAAGACATAACAGTAATTACGACGCCCCTTCTCTGTATAACAGTCAAAAGTATACACTTTGGGGGCGGGAGGCAGTTGCACCCCCTCAGGGTCTGGCTTGCCCCCCCCCCCCCCCACTAAGGGCAACCATTTTACTTTTTCTTTAGTATATTATACTTATATAGCTCAGGTTTTTGCTTAAAATGCCCCTAGAATGACCCTTTTTCTACACTGTTGTTGGTTTCGCTCGCCAAACCACCTATGCCCCCCTAAGAAGCCTAAATGACGCCGATGACAGTATTTAGATAAGCTCTCCATCCCGGTCTGTACGTCTCTCTCTCTCTCTCTCTCTCTCTCTCTCTCTCTCTCTCTCTCTCTCTCTCTCTCTCTCTCTCTCTCTCTCTCTCCACTCACACACACACACACACACACACCCCACACACACACACGCCCACACACACACACGCCCACACACACACACACACACACACACACACACACACACGCACACACACACACACACACGCACACACACACACACACTATATATATATATATAATATTATATATATATATGAAAAAAAACATCAATTATATTAAAAGATGGAGTGTACTTTGTTTCGTTGCTGAATGAATAAATATGAGGTGACCTTGGAGAATCGCTTGGTCCCTGATGCTTACTTTTCTTAAACAAAAATGGAATCTCATAATTTTAAACAGTCCTGATTGTTTAGAAACAATAAATTAAAATCAAACATCATTACCTTTGCTGATCATCGTCAGTCATTTTTGTATCAGCAACAATACAGTAACAGTAATTAAGGCAACGATAACATAACACCAGCGACATAACAACAAAATCACGTGCGTTAGGTTTCTCCTGGCAACAATACTACTCAAGCCCGCCGGACTTTGTTGTGTTAAATGAGTGCTTGATTTAACCCCCAAAATAAACGCTTGCAGAGACACCCGCTTCCAATGACCTTCAGAACCCGCGGGACACGTGTTGTAGCTCCGAATGGGATTTTGTAGCATATTTCCTGTGTAATTATACGTAAGTAAAGTACTAAACAGAGGTAAAGCACTTTTTAAAAGTTGTAAATCAACATAGCAGAGTATCTCATGATTATCCTTGATAGCGTGATCTATTTGAATAAAAGTAAAATGAAGTAAAATGCATAAGTATATATTTCCTAGTAAATCAAGGAAGAAATTTGTCTTGAAATTAAGCGCGAAAGGATTGAAGAGCCTAATGGCATCACAGTCAGAGTCAACAATAAAACGCATTTCCATAACATTTGTTGTATGATGAAGCAGTCTCTCGGTTTCGTGTTCATAATAAGAATCCCTGGCGTCTATCCTCAGCTGAAAGTGCGATTTGCCGTGTTGGGGAATTCGTTAAATTACTCTTTATCATATTAAGAGCTAGAGTTATTATTAAGAAAAGCAAACTAATCATAAGGCGCGGCGTAACCTAGAGTCCAACCGGAGTGACGCCCCCCTTAACTCGCGGAAGTAATTCGCTTTACTACTGATTGGCCTGATTCTTGACGGCCTGTGGTTCTGCCTCGGACAACCAGCCAGGCAATTCGCCACTCGAGTTGGCTAGTTCATTTAAATTCCACAGCCACTTAGCCATCCGCCTGCCCTTCGTTAACCAATAAGCTTAGCGTACTCTCCCATCTTTAACAACTGGTGCTTGAACCGCAATACCATTCTGTTGTTCCCCGTAATGAGTATCTGTCTCGTAAGAATAGTAACAAAGTTGCCTAACTGGGCGAGACATCATCCCTACCCTATGGCGGACAAGGTCAGACGCTTCATCATCATTTAAGACCCGCGGCATCACGACCAAGTTCTTCGTTGGCGACGACTTCCTTCCAAGTCGACACCGAAATTAAATCTCGTTGCGTTTAACTTACGAATTAAGGGAGAATATCTTAGATAACTAAACCATCGGTGTCCATATTAACGGAGAGTATCTGTCGTAATCTTTCACCCAGTCAAAATTACGTCGTGTTATCTATATCGATGGAATAAGCAGGGATTTAATAAATGATTACGGTGCCTTGGACAGTGACCGAACCCATTTTGAATGTAAAAAAATGTCCAATAAGCTATATGACTGAAAGAGTGAGTAGAAGAATTACTAAAGAGTAGCCCCACATCTAAGAACAGATATACATGTATATAAACCATCTGTTTCTTTGTTTTGCGTGTCATATAGAATCCGAAAGGAATATTCAAACAGGCAAGCTGACAATGTTTTTAAGCCGCATGTCATTCTCAAAAGAATAAACTTAGTTAAATATTACATAAGTTACGATAGTCGTATTATTAGCTGAAAATACAGAAACTCTGTTGTGTTAGAAATTCCCAACAGGCCATCTTCCTCGGACAACCTAAAATCTATGCAAACGTTAAATAACTTTAAACCGAGGAACTAAACGAAAGTAGAAACGCGCGTTGCGTAAGGCGAGAGATTTAGTGAGAGTCCGTGAACTAACCCTGAACTTGCTCTCTCTCCCTTACCCCCACCCCCACCCCCACACTCCTCCCTTCCTCTGCCCCTACCCTACCCCCACTCCTCCCTTCCTCTGCCCCTACCCCACCCCCCTCTCCTCCCCCTGCCGCACTCACCCTCCTCAGCCCCACTCCTCCCCCACTCCTGCCCCACCCCACCCCCACTCACTCTTCTCTCCTGTTCCCTATTCGTCTGCCATTACAAGTTTTTTGCGTGACTTAATACTCGCTTTCTTTATTTTTACGGTTAGCTGTTTCTCTTGCCGTTTTCTTGGGCGTTGCAAAGAAGTTTGAATGAGCGAGTATTACTGACGGAAATAACTATGGTTCCTTCTTGATGCGTGAGTTTGTTATGCACAGAAGAAAGTCGTAGGATATTATTGTATTTCGAAATAAAATGCGAACGTATATTTGCAGGATAAACTGGTGTACAGTAGTGTTATACCGTAATTTTGATTAAGTGATGCCGGTACTTTTTGAAATGTGCAAATTCTCCCTCTGAACTGAGAAAGTAGGCCTATAAAACTTTTTTTGTTCTCATACATGCTGTGCATACATACATGCATATGAGTCTATATATATATATATATTATATATATATATATATTATAATATATATATATAATATATATACACACACACATTGATATATGTATATATATATATATATATATATATTATATATATATATATATATATGTGTGTGTGTGTGTGTGTGTGTGTGTGTGTGTGTGTGTGTGTGTGTGTGTGTGTGTGTGTGTGGTGTGTGTGTGCGTGTATGTGTGTGTGTTGTGTGTGTATATATATTATATACTACACACACACACACACACACACACACACACACACACACACACACACACACACACACACACGTGTTTGTCTGCGTTAATAACACCTGAAACCCACTCCCTTATCGCGTTGATAATCGGTAAGTGGCGGTAATCTGCGGGGCTTTACCGAGACTCAATCAGTTTCTCCGCTATCTCCCGTTGATGAGTCTCGAGCGAAAACACAGTCGCGGGAACGGCCGTTTTTTCACGGTCAGGTCGCGACAACGAATTGCTGTGTAAGTTACCTTTGATCTTCATGTTTATGAGTAAGTGTTATCATCGGGCTGGGATAAGAAGACGTGTATAAATAAATAAGGTAGAGCAGTATTTTTTCTTATGCCTTGGAAATGATAAAGCAATCGACACACCTTTTTTTTTTCTTTTTGTTTCTTTTTTTTGTTTACTGTGTGTGGCGAATCTCGGCTAAATGGAAATTTCCTAGAAATCACGTGACACTTACTAAACACATACATAACACTTGAATTGAGTATAAGATATGGCTACTTCTAATGCGTTGATATGGATATAGTGTTCAAATTCGCTATTACAATATTATTTAGCTACATGACCTATTCTGATCCTAAAGACTAAACGCGGGTCTCATAGGATTAATTCCGGGTTAGGTTCTCAAGATGATAAAGAGATCCGATTTTGTTTGAGAATGGTTTGTATATAACGAATAAAATGCCTGTCTGAGAAACCTTATTACTATCATTATTATTATCACCATCATTATTGTTATTATTATTATTATTATTATTATTATTATTATTATTATCATCATCATTACTATTATGATTGTCATTGTCATTATTATTATTATTATTATTATTATTATTATTATTATATAATCATAATTATTATCATCATTATGATCATTATGTAATTGAAAAAGCGAT
>NW_020870301.1:894947-897447 GCF_003789085.1 Penaeus vannamei
ATTGGAAGTCAAAGCCCGGTCACAATTGCCGAAGTCGTGAAGTACTTAGCAGGAGGTTTTAAGGCCCTCTTACAGGAAATTGTGAAAATTGGAGATCATTAGATGTGCGCATTGCCATAGCTGCATCGTTCAAAATCTTCGGCTAAAAAAATGCCGCCAAAATAGGTTGAGTCCCCCCTCGGATCCGCGCCTAACCTGCTCTTCCCACAATGCCCAAACTACGACCGACGCGACACAATAAATGCTCCTGAATGACGCAAGAAGATAGGGTTCTCCATTATTCTTTCTTCGTTACTACCTAGTTCTGAAATGAATATATATAAATCGAAACGAAGATAGTGGAACGTGCGAATTTATAGAAACTGCTAAAGTCCAGAGTAAAAAGGAGATCGGAAATGAAATTGTTCGTGAAAAGAAAAACGCGGAATTCCTTTTCGCGAGAAGAAAATGGGATTAAGCAGCACCGTGCAGTTTCTCTTACAAATGACTCGCGAAGAAAACTCTGATTCATACAGAAGTTTATTTGGTGGAGCGAATGATAACGCAGTAACGGGTTATGAAAGTGCGGTTGTTAAAAGATAATAAACAGTCTTTTAAAATCCAATAAGAACGACTGAGAAAAAGTATATTAACCAAACGGCGATTTAAAGATGTATTTAGAGAGTGTCGCGTTTAACGTATTACCGATTCACATTTCTGAGATATTCATTTATCTAAGATACAGACGGCTATGACCCCGACAGGATAAATTTTCAGCTGTGTCAGTGTCTCTATGTTATGCACTTTTTGGCGGAACCCTAAAATGCAGTGCTGTGTCTGTGCTAATGATTCATACCGTTCTTGGCTATGTGTTTCGCCCTCATAGGAATTCATAAAATAATTTTTGATATATATGTACCGTATTCTTTGGACTATGTGTTTCTTTATGTAACTGCAGTCCGTGTTACCTCCGTCTGCTCCCGTGAGAGTTGTACTGTTTGTAGGCTTAAGTGTCGCTGCCCGAAGTACTTCCACTAAAACCTCCTAGTCTTCAGTTTAATAAAAACAAATCACAGCCTTCACGGATCAGAACCAACGAGAGTCCAGAACCCACGTTGGCTTTCTCTCGCTTACTCACCTCCTATGTTCGGACGCTTTTGGGCACCGAGGCAAGACTGACCTTCCCGGCCGGCTCCGCGGGTAGTCTTACTCCTCTCGTCCGGACCGTGGGGGTGTGGCCTGTCGAATTCCCGCGGCTCCGGTGGGCGTGGCCTTGTTGTGAACTCCCGCGTCTTCGGAGAGTTTCGCCTCCGACCTAGGCCATGTTTTTTGTTCTCTTTCTGGAATGTCACAACACAAAGGTCATGACACATTTTTCTGAAAGGTCTTGCCTCATGCCGTGACAACAAGGAATTATTGGTCACAGATCTTCTTATCTTTTTTTATTTCTGTTTTTTAAATACCATGGTTTGTAAATTTTTGCGGCCCGTTCGTGCATTAAAACGCCGCGGGTCTCCGTAGTAAAAATATCTCTTTGGAAAATACTTTAGCATTGTGAATTGACCTGAGAATAGCGATGCTTGGCTGCCCGCGCTGTTTGTGGTGCGCGGGCTCTCGGTCGGCTGCGAGGAAGGCGCAGACTGACGGGGAAACAGGATCGGATGATGTGTTTGAGTGATTCTTATCACTTGGCGCGGGTGATAGTACTTTCTCTGGCTACGGGTGTTGTTCGTTGATCGCTGTCTGAGACTTCCTTTTGACACTACACTTGCAAGATCATTTTTTTTTTTTTTTGTTTCTTGTTTTTTGTTTGTTGGTTGTTTTTTTTTTTTTTGTGTGTTGTTTTTTTTTTCTGTGGTTTTTTTGGTTGTTTGTTTTTTTTTTTCGTTGCCCGACACGACTCACACGTTCAATCGTGGGTACTGTATCATCTTCGCACTATCGTTCACTATTGTTTTTCACGGTTACACGCACACACTTACACACACACACATTTGTTTTTTTTTTTTTTTCAACGTTATGACAGTCACTTACTACTACAGTGGTTGTGTTTTTCCTATCAAGACTACATCACTGGGTGACATATGTTTATTCAAGACACACGTACATCGACACATTTTTTGTTTTGTTCACTGACACACCACATGTGTTTTTTTTTTTTTCAGACGAATTTTTTTTTTGTTTGGGTTTTGTTTTTTTTTTTTTTGTGGTTTTGGTTTTTGTGTTTTTTTTATTTTCACAGACACACATTACTCACAGTGTACATCAATCACATTTTTTTTTGTTTTTTATTGTTCGCAGATATCATCACAATTTGTTTGGTTTTCACGGACACACTATACTGTCTTCCCGGTCTAGACATCCTGCCCCTCTTCTTTCGGATGGGAAACGACAACTGCTTTCGCCACTGTCATTGTCTTTGACTAGACCACCCTCATCCGCCCATCTTGCCCCCTATTGGTTCTCGTTTTTCCTTTCTGTTTAACTGGGCGAAGGATGTAAGAACTAGATTTTCTGGCAT
>NW_020870301.1:899947-909947 GCF_003789085.1 Penaeus vannamei
GGAGAGGGAGAGTTGGTGGAAAGACAAATGTGGGTTGAGGGAGAAATGAAGACACGAGCGAGGGAGAAGTATGGGGAGCGTGAGGAAAGAAATAGAAGAGACCCAGAAGAGTAATAAATAAGGTGAAAAAACCCGTGGCTAAATCGGATTTGGGGGTTACGAGCATATTTCAAAAACTGAGGACTACAATTATGTGACAAGAGTGTGTTAAAGCACTAAAATAGTGTGCCCAGCGCGCCGCAAGGAAAAATCGACCTTGTGTGGGTCCACTGTATCCCTTAGTGGGCATGTCTACCCTGCCCGCGAACACGTGTGCCAGCAGACGACACCGCACCGCAACGGGAAGGCAGTGTTGCCAGTACAGACTCCAGTTTCTTTGTCGGGAAAGGCTAGATTAGTAGCAACTCAAGGAGGAGGTGTCATGGCGTCTCTTTTGATGATCGTCACGAAGAAAGATATAACCAGTGAAATCATTATTTTCCATCCTTTTTTGGGAAAATTGAAGAGACCAAAATGATCCACCATATTCACAGAGCATCCGTAGCTTTTGTGACGTCATCAAAATAAACCCCACGTGCTTTTTTTTCCCAAAAATAGAATCAGACGCCATGACACCTCCTCGAGAGGCTACTGATCTAGCCTTTCCCGTTTCAAACTTGACCTAGTTAAAAAAATCGCACTGAAACAGGGTATTTTCCCGCGTCTTCCCTGCACCCACGCGAGCTGTAGGGGCGTGACCAAAGACCCTCAGGGTATGTCTTTCACTGGCTTCATATTCATTTATTAAGAAGGGCTTTTATCTCTTTTAACGTCAAAGTAAAATTTACAAAATAAAAAACAGGAAAAGGATAGGCCTGTTACATCTTTTAAAAATCTATTTTAATTTGCCATTCATCAATCTTTTTAATCAATCTATCTCGTCAGTATTAATCATTATTAATTGCTCGCATGATACAGCACGTTCAGCTGTTAACAAGAGTAAAGAGTTCAGCAATGACCGCTTTTATATTCCAGTACTAAACTTTGAAGATGTCAATCAAGAGCGTTACCTTTATCCTTTATTTTCACAAAGCATGAGTTAGCTGTCGCACTGTTATCACAAAAGCTTTTGATAAGTTACACCATCAATGCTGATTTCTCTCATCTCTCTCTCTTCTCTCTCTCTCTCTCTCTCCCCTCTCTTCCTCTCTCTTCCTCTCTCTCTCTCTCTCTCTCTCTCTCCTCATCTCTCTCTCCTCTCTCTCCTCTCTCCTCATCTACTCTCTCTCATCTCAGTCTCCCGAACCTCCGGAGATAGCCTCACAGATTCGAGTGCGATCGACCGGGAGATATGATGTGTAAGGGCGATCAAGAGATGACCGTGGATGAGACCGGGGGAGTAGCGGCGAAGAGCGGTGGAGGACAACAGCGCACCTCGCGTGGAAGCATGAGGGCAGTACAAGCATGGGGACAGTCTCTCCGGAAATACTCTCGTCGTTCTCTAAAAATCTTTTGCTGCTGATGAATATAGAGATAGGCTGTGGGATCGTAGACAGTGAGGGCATGCCGATTTCTCTGAAACCAAACAATTCCCTCAAACAAACATTGACATCATCTCTTCTCCAGGACTATAATTATACTATTGCGCGCATATCGTATTTAATCTTGCGCGTAAATATGATCATGGAGCCCAGGAGGGGACTTGATCTGGAATGAGGGTGGAAGTTGTATATCGATAGTGTGCGGTAAGGTAAGGGTCGGCCAAAGTGACTGTGGAATGTTAGTATATGTTGTGTGAAAGAACGTGAAGGATGAGGTTTACAGCTAGTTTACGGTGGGTCATCCCTATGTGAAATGTTCTTTTTTTTTTGTCAAAGTCAAAGGATCTCTCTTTTACTCACTCTCTCTCTCTCTCTCATCGCTCTCATGTCCTCTCTCTCGTCAGTTCTCTCATTCATCAGTCTCGCTCCTCGATCTCCTGCTCTCTCTCTCTCTCTCTCTCTCTCTCTTATCAGTGCTACCTGTCTATAATGTTAATTTATGATCACACACACACACACATACTATACAGGATCACGGATGTTGCATGATGATAGTACACTATATAGTGTATGTTGATGGGTATATATATTAATATAAAGTATATAATATCATATATTATAACTTTATAGTAAGTTCAGAACATGTATTATATAATAATAATATATATATTGATATATTTTTATAGAGTATATATAGATATATGTAAAATATATATATATATATATGAATATATATATATATATATATATTTATTATATATATATATGTAAAAATATAAATATATATATATTATATAATATATATAATATATATATTAATGAGATATATATGATTATGTATGATATATATAATATATATATATATATATATTATATAAATATTATATATATATGTATAATATACATATATTAATATATATATATATGTTATATAGTATAGTATATATATATATATATTATATATATTATATAATATATATATATACACCACACACACACACACACACACACACACACACACACAACACACACACACACACACACACACACACACACACACACACACACACACACACACACAATTCCACCACATATTATATATATATATATATAGATATATTATATATATATAATATATATATAATATATATATTTATAATACACCACAACATCAAAATGGTTATAATGTACAATATAAATATATACATGTAAAAAAAAAAACTATATATATATATATATATATATTATATAATATTTATATATATATATATATATATAATATTTATATATGTGTGTGGTGTGTGTGTGGTGTGTGTGTGTGTGTGTTGTGTGTGTGTGTAATAATATATATATTATATATATATATATATATATTTATAGATATATTCTATTATATATATAATATATCGTAGTTTGTGTTTATCAGTCATGGATTTAAAACGTACACCAGCACCGACTACATCTAGCGTTGATTCATTGTTTAAAATATCAAAAGAATTCATATAAATTCACGCTAAAAAATCCATTTACATTTCCTTCCTATTTCCTAAACTTGAGGAATCTCTTTTGTCTTCCATTGCGATTAAATTTTTTTCTCTATCTTTGAATTGTGGTTTGTGTGTGGTGTGTGTGTTTGGTTATGTTGTATGTGTGTGTGGGGGGGTGTGTGTGTCTTTATGTCTGTTTGTATGTATACTCACTCGCTTGACCATGTCCCCACGTATCTTTTCTTACATGCTCTCCAACACGCACACCTAAAAGCAATATACTGAATTAGTGAAGAACGGACAGGGGCATTAAATAGGGAATTACTGAAGACACGGTAACACTTACAATGACGTGTTTCCTGTGACCTTCATTACACCTCAGTTTTAGGAAATCGAGGCCAGTTACCTGTCAAGTCAAAAATATAGCTTTGATATAACTATTTATGTCGTTGTTATTATTGTTGCTGTTGTTGTTGTTAATGTCATCATTATTATCATAATGAAATGCAATAATCATCATTATTATAATGATGATAATTACAATAATGATGATAATCATTATTATCATTATTATGATCATTATCACTAAAAAGAACAATTACCATCTTTATCATAATTTTTATTATTATTATTATTATTATTATTATTATTATTATTATTATCAATATTAGTATTATCATTACTATTACTAGTATCATTATTTTTATGATTATTATTATTGTTATCACTGGTATCATTATTAGCATTATAACAATAGTTACCATTATCATTGTCATTATAATCATCATTATTATTAACATCATTATTATCATCACTATCAGTATAATTCTATCATCACTATTATCTTGATTATCATCATTATTATCATTTCTATTTTCAGCAACAACAGCAATAGCAACAATGATAACAATATTGATAATAATAACAATGGTAATGATAATAATGATGATAATAATAATTCTGTTAATGATAATGATAATAATGGTAATGATGATGATAGTAATAGTAATACTAATGATAATGACAATAATGATGATAATGATAATGATAATGAAATTATAACAAAATAAGACAAACAGCAAGAAAACGATAATAATGATAATAATAGTAATAATGATAACAACAACAGCAATAACAATAATAATGATGATAATAATAACCGTAACAATAGATAATCATAATGATAACAGAAATAATATTGTTAAGAATAGTGATAATAATTGTAGTAACAATAATGGTAATAATAGTAATAATAATGATAATTTTAACGATAATAACAATAATGATAATAACGATAATAACAATAATGATAATAATAACGATAATAGCAATAATGATAATAACGACAATAACAATCATTATAATAATAACGATAATAATAATGATAATACCGATGATAACAATAATGATAATATCAACGATAATAATAATGATAATAATAACAATGATAAGAATAGCAAGATCAAGAAGACTAACTACAAGAAAGAAGAAAAAAACACATTCAATAATAAATTCATTCACAAATCTTCACACGATGACGTCATTACTACAACTGTTTCGTCACAGTCGGCGCAGGACGTCCACGCCCCTCCCAGGTGTAATTTCCAATCTAGGTTTGGCTGAAGGAAGGAAAGGAGTAGCCCGTAAGTCCTCAGTCGCTTCGGATATTAAAAAAAGGCTGTTTACACCAAGCGGTTTCTCACGTACGATGCCTCTCTGGGATGTCGCGGCATTGGCAGTACGCCAGTCCGCCAGCAGGGTGCAGTGTCATCCCGCACTTACCGCTTACGTGTGGGAATCCTGGGGCGCCCATATGACAGCGCCCTCCGTGGCATATTATCCCACTGGATGTATAAGGATGAATCAAGAACACAGAACAATCTACTCACCTGGACAAACACATGTATATATATATATATATATATATATATATATATATATATATATATATATATATATATAATATATATATATATATATTATATATTCACCACACACACACACACCACACACACACACACATATATATATATATATATATATATATATATATATATATATATATATATATATATGTACACACATACATAATATATATATATATATATATATATATATATATATATATATATATATATATATATGTTTGTTCTACTAGATATTTTGAGTATTGTAAAGTATGGATGATGCAAATACGAAAGAAGTAGCAATAACGAGGTAGATTTATAAAAAAAAAACAATTCACTGTGTTGTTAAGGATGATACATTAAAAGGAATTACAAGCATAAATACTCGAACATAATTGAAGAATATCATAAAACCCTCAATACTTCGATTATATATTACAGCCAAAAGGTTCTCGAAGTGGGGGGGGGGGGGTCCCGACGCCAGAGACATCGCTAGATAATTTTGATGAGTCTCATGTATATGATGAGTCTCATATTTGATGAGTTCATGTTGATGAGTCTCATATATGAGTCTCATATATGATGAGTGTCATATAATGATGAGTCATATTTTGATGAGTCTCATATAATGATGAGTCTCATATAGTCCCATATAATGATGAGTATATTTTGATGAGTCTCATATATGATGAGTCTCATAGAGTCTCATATAATGATGAGTCTCATATTTTGATGACTCATATAATGATGAGTCTCATATTGTGTTGAGTCATGATGAGTCTCATATATGAATATAATGATGATATCTCAACATTTTGGTGAGTCATATAATGATGAGTCAGTGAGTCTCATATTTTGATGAATTTTTGATGAGTCGATGATCTCATCTCATTTGATGAGTCTCATATAATGATGAGTCTCATATTTTGATGAGTCTCATATTTGAATTCTGATATTTTGAATGTCTCATAAGATTCTCAATGATGAGTCTCATATAATGATGAGTCTCATATGATGAGTCTCATGTAATGATGAGTCGATGAGTCTCATATAATGATGAGTCTCATATTTTGATGAGTCTCATATGATGATTCTGATATTTGATGTCTCATAATATGAGTCTCCATATTTTGATGTTCATGTAATGATCTCATATTGAATGATGAGTCTCATATTGATGAGATCTCATATTTGATGAGTCTCATGTAATGATGAGTCTCATATAATGATGAGTCTCATATTTTGATGAGTCTCATATAATGATGAGTCTCATATAATGATGAGTCTCATATTGATGTCTCATATGATGATGAATGATTGAGTTCCATATTTTGATGAGTCTCATTAATGATGAGTCTCATATGATGAGTCTCATGTCTCCTATTTTGATGAGTTCATATAATGATGATCTCATATTTTGATGAGTTCATCATGAGTCTCATATTTTGATGAGTCTCAATGAGTATGAGTCTCATATTTTGATGAGTCTCATATTTTGAATGGATGAGTCTCAGTAATGATGATTCTCTCCTATTTTGATGAGTCTCATATTTTGATGATTCTGATATTTTGATGTGTCTCATGTAATGATGAGTCTCATATTTTGATGAGGTCTCATATAATGATGAGTCTCATATTTTATGAGTCTCATATAATGATGAGTCTCATATTTTGATGAGTCTCATATAATGATGAGTCTCATATTTAATGATGAGTCTCATATAATGGATGAGTCTCATATTTTGATGAGTCTCATATAATGATGAGTCTCATATTTTGATGAGTCTCATATAATGACGAGTCTCCTATTTTGATGAGTCATATAATGATTCTCATATGACGAGTCTCCTATTTTGATGAGTCTCATATAATGATGACTCTCCTATTTTGATGAGTCTCAAGATCTACTAATCCTCTCTCCTTTCTCCTCATCCTCCTCATACCCATCCTAACGCGTCTAGCACTTGTCGGAATGCCTCATGAATCCACGTTATCTATGCATGCTTTCCTTATGCATGAATGCGTGAAAGTGATTGTCAGAAATGCTTTGTTGTTCCTGAGAGAAGAACGGACTTCTATTTCTTGCCATAGCATTTATTTCAATCAAGAACATGGACTTTTAAATTGTATGAATGTATCTTTTATGTCGTATCATTAATAGAACTTAAAAAAAAAAAAAACATGACTATACAAGTTGGGTATTTTTTTTCTTCAAAACAGCTGATAATGACCAGGTTTTTTTTTTTATTCTTTTTCATTTATTATCATTTTTTTTTTTTTTTTAATTACCCTATGGCTCTCTTTATAGTGTGAGTTAAGACCGCAGAAATATGAAGTGTGGAAATGGCGCGAGGAAGTTCCTTGACTCGTAATATAACAATAAAAAAATAAGGAATGGAGCCTCCAGAAGCATCACGTAGAGTGCCACTTTCACCGGCCTTCTCGTGGCATAGGGGTGCCAAGCTGACCTAGCCTGTGGAATGAGAGTATCTGGGTGATGACAAATCTATTGTTGAATATATAATGGCTCGCATGTATATATGTATATATATACATATACATATATATAGCATTTTATATATAAATATACCTATAACTACACTACTACTACATTATATAGACATACACACACACAACACACACACACACACACACAACACACACACACACACACACACACACACACACACAGCACACACACACACATAGACCACAACATATATATATATATATTATATATACTATATATATATATAGTTATATATACATATATCCATATATATGTAATATATAATATATTATATATATATATATATATATATATATATATATATATATATATATATATATATATATATATATATATATATATATATATATATATATATATATATATATATATATATATATATATATATATATATATATATATATATATAATGCATTCATTCTGTCATTAGCTGATTACATTTTTCAAGTTGAAATATATAAACTCTACATATTACTGATTCCCCTCATTATAGATTATTTGACACGTATGTAAAACTTTCACTGACGTATAAGTGAAAAAAAATGAAACTACATTTCCCTTGCGTAAAGGATCCACTGGAAAATGAAATAGAAAAATAGGTATGGAACAGAGATGAATAAATCTCTCATTCTTCGCGTGATGATTATTGTTATTATATATATATTTTTTCATCTTAGACGATATGTTAATCCTTCCTTCATTTTTTAACGGTCTTTAACGGTCACTTTGGACGAAAAACCTTTCGATTCCAAATGTTGTAGATACTCTGACCTTATTTAATGATTATAATTGGACTAATACGCAGAATCGTAGTTAAGCTCTATATATCCTTGTTTTATGTATTTGTTATGTATTTTGAAGCAGAAAAAATCCCGTTGACTTTCTTATTGCAAATCTAGTGTAATTTCGTATGCATGTTGTCCCATTACGGTGTGTTATCTTGATTTTTGCCATTTCACACTTTGATTTAATTCCCGTCCGTTGCTCAGACGTTATATAAATACAATTTTGATATAAGAAACTCGAATTATTATTTTATGTACTCCGTTAATTAACAGCTAAGTCTAGAGTTAGTCTGAATTGCACAGTACATGAAATAGCAGTGCATCATCTCCTGTACAGTCTTTAACATTTCCTAACCTCTTGTAATTATATCGCAGTTCGTACCTTTTCTGCTGTACCAAGGAAAGTACATGGTTTACAATCTATGCATGATCTTTGCGTACTCTCCATATGAGTTCTCCAGGCACACTGATTAGAAAACTAAAAGCAACGATTTTCTCTCTGTATCGCCAACCGACGAACCTAAATCAAATAGCGATGTTGAAGCGAAAATGAAGACCTTCCCATTCTCTCTTCTCTCATCTCGACACAAAATGATTCACGCTTAGATATGTGTAAAACGATAAGTTGGCACATCCTAACGCAACGCTGTAATTATTGCGTTACGGAGATAGTTAAAAATTCTCAAGGGCTCGTAGCCGCCGCGTCACCTTCTACTTGGGCCGGGCGGGGCTGCAAGCCTAAAAAAAATGTTCTTCCTCGAAATTCATTTGTTTGGTAACATAAACCGGAAGAAGTGATATACAGACACGCGACGTAAAAAAAAAAAAAAAAAAAAAAAAAAAAAAAAAAAAAAAAAAAAAAAAAAAAAAAAATATATATATATATATATATATATATATATATATATATATATATATATATATATATATATATATATATTCGTATTCATGTTCTTTTCTTGACCTAAGTTCTTGTTTTTATGTTAAATATTTTGGTAAAAATGAAATGGCTAAGAGGTATCCATTTTGGAATTCATTCAATAAATATTCGATCAATGAAACCGCAGGCAAATAGTTTATAACGAACGTATAGTAATTTCAATGCCATTAAAACTTCAAGACGAAAAAAAAACGTGGAATTCGAAATATCTTATATGCCATTTACTGTCATACCAAGACCAGTCATCATCACTCCAATGTTCAAATCTGCCTGAATTTTTCCTCCTTGACCTGCATGAACTTCCGGATAAAGATTTCAGCCATTGTTGTTTTTTATAGTAATTCGTGTGGCCACCGCCAGATGTCAGGGCCGACGCATGATGACATCCTCAACGGCCTCAGGCACTATGGCGCTTAAATCATTGTTGCTTCTTCATCTTCCCCGTGCGTCCAGCCATTCTCGCTTAGCTGCGTTCTATGGCCGGCCTCCTTGAATTTACTGTGCATTTAAAAGTGTTAATATAGACGTAGTATTGTCTGAGGATTTGCTGCTGTTGTATCAGAGGATTTTCACTTTATCAATGGCATTTTTCAGGCAAGATGTTCATTTTAATCTTTCCTTCCTATCTATCTTCCTCAAGTGTGTCTTTGTTTTCTCCTGATTACATATTGGTAGTAATTATGTTGCATTATTTCACGTAAATCGTATTTTTGTTTCAGACTGAGGATTATTCAGTCATGACTCGCATAACTCTATATTACCCCCTTGTGGTAAATACTGATTTAGGTCACAATTCTCGTATACACTTCTTTTCTCCCTCTCTCTCTATCT
>NW_020870301.1:927447-947447 GCF_003789085.1 Penaeus vannamei
TTGATACTACGATACACAATAAGCCTCAAATAACAGTAAAAGATCCTTCTCCATAATTTAAGAAATAATTTGGAAATCTGGCAGAACTCGAACTCAGTTTTAACCGAAATGAAACAAGCGAAAATTGTCAGTCATGGCGCAAAACTACTGGATCCTAATGTACATGAGATTTAAACCCATCCAATTCCAGGCNTCAGGTCAAACCGACTTTTGCAGATTACTGGTTAACCCGAGAAAGCAACGAGAAATCAGATGGTCACATGGCGCAAACTTACCCTTTGACACGCCAGTGGTAAAGGGAGCCTTTTTAGTGGGCAATTCCAGTTGTAGAAATCACTAGTACCGCGAAGACACGACCACAATATCTGGCAGTTTTTGCTCCGAGTAGGACGAGAAAGGAGACCGGCGCTATTTAAACGTCGCCTCGACGAATCAGTGCCAGATACTATTAGACTCACACTTTTGACAGGAAAATGTAATGCAAAGACTCTTTCTATCTCGTTTCAACTATACACATCTTACGTTCATATCTATAGAATGTTATTTAGATATGAAGGAACATTATTTTGATGCTTTTAAACTAATTTCAAAGTATGATGCAATCGGGGAGGGAATTCCCCCTCAGGACGCCGCCGCAAGGGAGGCGTAGTCAGGCTGGAAAAGCTCGAACGTTTTGTGTGGAATGTGGCGGCCGAGACGGAGACGATGCTTTTCTCTCTTTGCTTTACTCTAGTGATCAGTGGGAAGGCAGAAGAAAATGTATGTGTGTTTGTTCGTGCGTGCGTGCGTAATAATAATAGGTTGACGTAGAGGTTGAGGGATTGGGCTTCTTTCAGTAATTAGTGTGCTTAGCTCAGAGTAGCTTGGAGTTGTCCAGGCGTCCTAAGCAGTATTTTCGGCTCCTTCGTGTTTCGTCTTTAGCGGTTTTACTGAAGAAGATTCCTAAGTTGCGTCTGTCAGACTGTCTGTCTGTCTCTCTGCCTGTCCATTTGTGTATCAGAATGAATGAGACATGCACAGAGGAGGGAGAGAGAGAGGGAGAGAGAGAGAGGAGAGGAGAGAGGGAGAGAGAGGGAGAGAGAAGGAGAGAGAGAGAGATAGTGATTGTGATTGTGATTGTGATTGTGAAGCATATGGGTGTGGGTGTGTTTCGCAGGTTCACCCCATTTGGCTGACATCCCGCCCAGCCGCAGTCAGCAGAGGAAGGAGGGCTTACGAGTCATTTCCAAAGTGATGTAACATCGGCGGGAAGCTACGGGAAAGAGCACTGACTTCCACGTCATTGTGACACGCGGTTATCGGAGGCGTTTCTTGGTCAAGTGCAAATGAGGAGAGAGAGAGAGAGAGAGAGAGAGAGAGAGAGGAGAGAGAAGGAGAGAGAGAGAGAGAGAGAGAGAGAGAGAGAGAGAGAGAGAGAGAGAATGAATAAGAGAATAAGAGAAAGATTGAGAGAAATAGAAAGATTGAGAGAGAGAGAGAGAGAGAGAAGAGAGAGAGAGAGGAGAGAGAGAGAGAGAGAGAGAGAGAGAGAGAGAGAGAGAGAGAGAGAAAATTTGAATTGCAAATCGTGCAAAAAGCCAGGGGAAGATCAAAGCACCGTAATGCACATTTTATGTAGTGACTTATTTAATCACCAGAGAAAACTGATATCTAAATGTTTACGTTTAACGTAACCGACACACTTAAGTGTAGTAAAAAGCATCTCTTATCTCTCTCTCTCTCTCTCTCTCTCTCTCTCTCTCTCCGTCTCTCTCTCTCTCTCTCTCTCTCTCTCTCTCTCTCTCTCTCTTTTCTCCTCTCTCTCTCTCTGATTTTTTTCTCTTTCTCTCTCAGATTTCTTTATCTCACTCTGAATTTCTCTTCTCTCCCAGGCGCGATTTCACCCTCTCCTCTCTCTCTCTCTCCCTCTCCTCCTCTCTCTCTCCTCTCTCCTCTCTTCTCTTCTCTCCCTTCTCTATTCTCTTTCTCTCTCTCTCCTCTATTTCTCTTTCTCCTTGCTCTCTCTCTCTCCTCTCCTTCTTACTCTCTCTCTCTCTCTCTCTCCTCTCTCTCGTCTCTCTCCTCTCTCTCTCTCTCTCTCTCTCTCTCTCTCCCTCTCCCCTCCCCTCCCTCCCTCCTGTCCCCCCCTTCCCTCTTCCCCCTCTCTCTCTCTCTCTCTCTCTCTCTTCTCTCTCTCTCTCTCTCTCTCTCTCCTCTCTCTCTCTCTCTCTCTCTCTCTCTCTCTCTCTCTCTCTCTCTCTCTCCTTCCCCCTCCCCCGCTCCCCCCTCTCTCTCTCTCTCTCTCTCTCTCTCTCTCTCTCTCTCTCTCTCTCTTCTCTCTCACTCATCTCTCTCTCTCTCTCTCTCTTCTCTCTCTCTCTCCTCTTCTCTCGCCCCCTCTCCCCCTCGTCTCTACTCTCTCCTCTTCTCTCTCTCTCTTCTTCTTCTCTCTCTCTCTCTTCTCTCTCTCTCCCTCTCTCTCTCTCCTCTCTCCTCTCTCCCCATGCGTTGAATAGGAGGAGGGGGATCTATGAAATTTCAATGAAATTATCATGTATATAGACAGGCTTTCAATAATTTACATTTTTTTGGTATTTTCAAATTGTTGATTTCTAAATAACCATGATGTTCTAAATATGCACTTAAAATCATGCTCAATCACTTTATTTTTTTATGCAGAACGTGCATATATTATCATCATTATTTTAAAGCCCCGGGAAAGACAACGTCCCGCTGAACGGCTACCACTGGAAACTTGCATTTCCCTTCATCTTGTCCTTGTTGCGTTTCATAGTAAAGATGAAAGGGTGTTTATGCAAACGTTTACGAGACGAAGACGAGCTTTGAGATGATTCGCGTCTTCCCGTCCGGGCCCCGCGATGACGGAAGAGCCAGACGGTAACAATGCAACATCATCGTTTCTTATCATCCACTTCTCTTTAAAATGCAAAACATCATCCTCTTCTCTTTATTTCCCCTTCTCTCCCTTCTCGTTTTAAGTATTCATCTCCTATTCTTCTCTCTCTCTCTCTCTCTCTCTCTCTCTCTCTCTCTCTCTCTCTCTCTCCCTCTTCTCTCTTTCTCTCTCTCACCACACACAACACAACTATACACACACACACACACCACCACACACACCACACCACACCACACCCACACACCACACACCACACACACACACACCCACACACAACAATGCTGCATTTATTTATTGTCTATTATTTTTTCACTTGTTTATATATGTATATGTATTTCTATATATTTATGTATATGTATATTTATATATTTATATATATGTATATCTGTATATTTATATATATGTATATCTATATATTTATATATCTATGTGTGTACTTTTCTTAATTGTCTGAGGTGAAATATAGTTCATTGTTTTAGGTCAAGGAAACACAAGTTAAGCCTCAAAAGTTTATTTGCTTTCCCTCCCCTCCCCCTCTCGCCGAGTGCGATCTCGAGAGTTGGGACTCGAAGTCTGGGGTTAGAGGATGACGAACCTCTGGAGGCTTTGCTTGCCTCTTGTGGGGATTTTGTGGGGAGACTTGTGGCTTCCTTACTCTGCCTCTCTCCCCTCTCCCCTCTTCTTGTACTCTAGTTGTGTTGTTCCATTTCCGTGGTTTGTTCCCTGGCAGGAACTGTTCCCAAAAGAGAGGTGACCTTTGTGCTGTGTAGCGCCGGAACTGGTTGACACGCCCTCCGCTCGAGAGCCGCCACTTGGACTTCGTGCTAGTGACGTCTGTTGTCTTGGGATCCTCAAGGCTGATCACTCATTGCCGAGACCACACTTACGCCTTCCAGGTTGGCCGAGGCCGGCCTCCGTGTCCCCGCGGCGCCGTGGCCACGCCTCTGGCCGAACCACTTGCCAAAGTCGCGTCTTGGCATTCGCAGTGGGTGGCGCGAGGCGGGTCGGCGGCGCGCGAGAGCTGTGAAGGGGCCCTCCGAGGCGCTCGTCGACGGGTCCAAGTGTAATCGTCCGTTTCGAAGGACCTGTTTCCAATGTCTGGTATTGGATTTGCTGACACAGGTCGGGTCGGTATAGTCCGTTATACGAGGACCTTTACCGTCCTGCCGATCCTGCAGGAGACTCTTCATGCAGGTTCTGATGTAAGCGTCCATGCCCTATGGACCTGCCTATCCAAGGTCGCGTCTCGGATTTCTCGCTGACGGGTCGAGGATTCACGAGCCGTTAGATCGGGACCTGATGCGTCCGTCCCCTCCAGGTCTGCTTGGTGCGAGCCTGGGCGTCGAGTTGGTCAGCCGTGGCGGTGCCCCCGGACAGTCGTCTGTCTGCGGAATGAGGAGGAGAAACGTTAGGTCACGGCTGGGCCTCAGGGGAGAAGCGCAGAAGGTGTGGCAGACGCAGCACAGAGGCGTGCGTTTTGTTGGCTTTTGCAGAAGCGGTAAAGGAGGGTCACGCCTGCAGGAATACTGACCTGTTACTTGAAGGGCAGCCGGCGTGTTGGTGTTTTGCGTGGGTGGCGGAGGTGCGTTTACGGAGGCCCATGTGTTGCGGCGGCCTCCTGGGAGCCCCTCCTGGTCAGGAAGTGGCCAGGAGGGGCAGCTTCCTCTCATCCGTTGTCGCACTCCACCGATGCAGAGCGTCAGCATCTCCGCTGAAACACCTGTGAGCGAGGTTGGAGGGTTAGCACGAGGAGGAACTAGTCCGAACGAAAGCGGTTTATTGTTCGTAGTTTCCATGGCAACCTTATATATATATATATATATATATATATATATATATATATATATATATATTATATATATTAATATATTACATATATATGTATATGTATATGTATATAAATATATGTATATATGTATACATATGTAGGTGTGTGGGTGTGTATTTATGTATGCATGTGAATATATATATATATATATATATATATATATATATATATATATATATATATATATATATATATATATGTATGAATGTCTATAAATATGTATATATGTATATGTATACATATAATGTATATGTGTAAAAGCGTCTCTCTATATTTGTATTAATATATATACATATGTACACACTTTGTATATATGCATTTATAAATATAAATATATTTATATATGCACATACACATGCATATATATATATATATATATAATAATATTATATATATATAATATATATATATATATATAATATAATATATATATATATATATATATATATATATATATATATATATATATATATATATATATGTGTGTGTGTGTGTGTGTGTGTGTGTGTGTGTGTGTGTGTGTGTGTGTGTGTGTGTGTGTACATACACACATACATGAGTACATTTAAACATACACGTGTATCTATATACATATTGGTACAAATATACTTACATGTATTTGTATATGTACATATATTCCCCCATATAAGCATAGACGCACTGACACGTATATTTCTTTACCTTTCAACTCGACGAATCTCTTTTTCCTCCGATGACGAAATCGCATCTGTTCTCGCTCCTCCTGCCGGGTCTCCTGCAGAGCTCGTCCAGCGATATCCTGTGCGTGTCTCATGGTGGTCCTTCAGGGGAAAACAAGACAGATCAGTGGTGCTCTCCAGGTGCGGCGTTGCTCTGCCTTCGGGTTTGTCCACAACTCGAAAATGGATTTAGAGCAAACGCCTTACGAACACAGCAGTGTGTAGGTTTCCCTTTGTGCATAGATATTCCCTTGTGGTGTTTTAGATTTTTATGAGGATTATCAGAAGTGTAGCTACTTTTAGCTCGATAAAAGAGAAAGTAACTGTGGGACGTCAAGCTGTGCGAGATGACGTCACGGTCAGCCCGGTAAGCTTCCATAGGTGTCGTGTGAATACCAGTGTATAAGAATAGGAACTTTGGCGTATGTTTTGTCAGAAATTGAAGTGTTTTCAGGTCAAACCGACTTTGCAGATTACTGGTTAACCCGAGAAAGCAACGGAGAAATCAAGATGGTCACACTGGCGCAAACTTACCCTTTGACACGCCAGTGTAAAGGGAGCCTTTTAGTGGGCAATTCCAGTTGTAGAATCACTAGTACCGAAGACACGACCACAATATCTGGCAGTTTTGCTCCGAGTAGGACGAGAAAGGAGACCGGCGCTATTTAAACGTCGCCTCGACGAATCAGTGCCAGATACTATTAGACTCACACTTTTGACAGGAAAATGTAATGCAAAGACTCTTTCTATCTCGTTTCAACTATACACATCTTACGTTCATATCTATAGAATGTTATTTAGATATGAAGGAACATTATTTTGATGCTTTTAAACTAATTTCAAAGTATGATGCAATCGGGGAGGGAATTCCCCCTCAGGACGCCGCCGCAAGGGAGGCGTAGTCAGGCTGGAAAAGCTCGAACGTTTTGTGTGGAATGTGGCGGCCGAGACGGAGACGATGCTTTTCTCTCTTTGCTTTACTCTAGTGATCAGTGGGAAGGCAGAAGAAAATGTATGTGTGTTTGTTCGTGCGTGCGTGCGTAATAATAATAGGTTGACGTAGAGGTTGAGGGATTGGGCTTCTTTCAGTAATTAGTGTGCTTAGCTCAGAGTAGCTTGGAGTTGTCCAGGCGTCCTAAGCAGATTTCGGACCTTCGTGTCGTCTTTAGCGACTGAAGAAGATTCCTAAGTTGCGTCTGTCAGACTGTCTGTCTGTCTCTCTGCCTGTCCATTTGTGTATCAGAATGAATGAACAGGCACAGAGGAGGGAGAGAGGAGGGAGAGGAAGAGAGAGAGAGGAAGAGAGAGGGAGAGAAGGAGAGAAGAGAGATAGTGATGGATAGTATGAGTGATTGTGATTGTGAAAGCATATGGGTGTGGGTGTTCGTAAGGTCATCCCCATTGGCTGATCTCCCGCCCAGCCGCAGTCAGGCAGAGGAAGGAGGGCTACGAGTCATTTCCAAAGTGATGTAACATCGNCTTGACCCCATTGCAATTTTCCCCTCTTTTTACTAAGTCCCTTCATTAGGCTCCATGTACTAATACGCATTTCACTATCCTTTCTAAATGGAGAAATTCAGACTCATTATGACAATGGGGCTTTCGAATTTCCCTAAAAAGCTTGTAACACATTCGCGATCCAAAATCGTATCATCATTGATCTACAAACTACCTTAGAATGGAATGATAGAAAGAGATGTAGACTTGATTATGAGTAGAATACAAGTCATAGTTTGTTTATTTGTTTGTTTGTTTGTGGATGATAGAAAGAGATGTAGATTTGATTAATAAGTAGATACAAGTCACAGTTTATTTATTTATTTATTTGGTTTTTTCAAACTACCCTAGAATGGATGATATAAAGAGATGTAGATTTGATTAATTTTATTTATATTATATATATATAATTAAGTATTTATTTATTTATTTGTTGTTTTTTTCAAACTACCTAGTATAGGATGATAGAAAAGAGATGGTAGATTTGATTAATTATTTATTTATTTATTATATATATAATAAGTTTTATTTAATTATTATTGTTTTTTTTTTCAACCTACCTGAGAATGGATGAGAGAAAGAGATGTAGATTTGATTAATAAGTATATACAAGCCATAAGTTTATTTATTTATTATTTGTTTGTTTTTCAAACTACCCTAGAATGGATGATAGAAAGAGATGTAGATTTGATTAATTTTATTTATTTATATTATATAAAATAAGTTTATTTATTTAATTTATTTATTGTTTATCTTCAAACTACCCTAGAATGGATGATAGAAAGAGATGTAGATTTGATTAATAAGTACATACAAGCCATAGTTTATTTATTTATTTATTGTTTTTAGATCGATAAATAAGAATTACATTAGGTCGTATCGTTCAAATCTTTTTTTTTAGAATTTTTCGAAAATTTGTTCCCACTTTTCGCATGTTCATTCCAGCGCCACAGGCCTCCATTTTTTTTCCTTTTTTATTTATTATTTTTGCGAGGACACCATGTATCAGCATTAAGAAGACTGATCACATTCAATCGTGCTTTCCTTTGCAAGCATTTTCTGACGTCATCTGTTATTAGGTTTATCTCTCTCTCTCTCTCTCTCCTCTCTCTTCTTTCTCTCTCTCTCTCTCTCTCTCTCTCTCTCTCTCTCTCTCTCTCTCTCTCTCTCTCTCCTCCCTTCCCTCCCTCCCCTCCCTCTCTCTCTCTCCTCTCTCTCTCCTCTCTCCTCTCCTTCTCTCTCCCTCCCTCCCTCTCTCCCTCCCTCTCTCTCTCTCTCTCTCCCTCCCTCTCTCTCTCCTCTCTCTCTCTCTCCCTCTCCCCTCCTCCCCTCCCTCTCTCTCTCTCTCTCTCTCTCTCTCTCCTCTCCCTCCCTCCTCTCTCTCCCTCCTCTCTCTCTCCCTCCCTCTCTCTCCTCTCTTCTCTCTCTCTCTCCTCCCTCTCCCTCCCCTCTCTTCTCTCTCTCTCCCTCCCTCCCTCTCTCTCTCTCTCTCTCTCCCTCCCCTCCCTCCCGCTCCTCCCTCTCTCCCCTCTCTCTCTCTCTCTCTCCCTCCCTCCCTCCCTCTCACCTCCCTCTCCCTCTCCTCCCTCTCCTCCCTCCCTCTCTCCTCCCTCTCCCCCTCTCCCCTCCCTCCCTCTCCCTCTCTCTCCCTCTCTCTCTCTCTCTCTCTCTCTCTCTCTCTCTCTCTCTCTCTCTCCCTCCCTCCCTCTCTCTCTCCTTCCTTCCCTCCCTCCCTCCCTCCCTCCCTCTTCCTCTCTCTCTCTTCCCTCTCTCTCTCTCTCTCTCTCTCTCCTCTCTCTCTCCTCTCTCTCTCTCTCCCTCTCTCTCCCTCCCTCTCTCTCTCCCCCCCCCCCCTCTCTCTCTCTCTCCTCTGTCTTCCTCGCGTCCTGCTTCCAAACACACCATCCATCTTCTGTCCTCATTGGAGTCTCCCTCGAAATCCTTATTGATGTTGTATCGCAGTCTTTCTTGAGGTCCTCCTTGAAATATTTTTTCGACGTCCCGCTCGATGTCTTCCTTGATGTTTCCCTCAAATTCACCTTGAAGTCCTCCTTGAAGTCACACTAAGATGTCTTCCTTGAAGTCTTACTGATATGTGCTCCCATTGAAGGTCTTTCTAAGATGTTTCTCCTTGATGTCGCCCTTGAAGTCTTACTAAGATGTGCTCCTTGAAGTCCTTTTCGATGTCCTCCTCTAGGTGTCCCTCGATGTCCTCCTCGAAGTCCCCCTCGAAGCTGACACCCGAAGACCCCCTCAGAGACCTCGAAGTCCCTCTCGCAGTCCTCCTCGAAGTCCTTGAGACAGTCCTCGAAGCTTTCGAAATATTCCTCCTCGAGACAGGACACACAGCTCCCCCTCGAGGTTCTACTCTCGCTTGACCCTTCTTGCTTTAACTCTTTCTTTTCCTCTTCTTCTTCTTTTCTTTCTATCTATTCTTACGCTTCTTTTATTTATTTCTCTATTTCCTTCTCATATTCGTTATCTTTCTCTTCCTCTTCTTCTTCTTTCTTCTATCTATCTATTCTTACGCTTCTCTTCTTTCTCATTTTCCTTCTCATATTCGTTCTCTTTCTCTCCCTCTTCTTTTTTTTCTGTTATTTCTTCTTTCCTATTTGTCCTCTTTTTTTTCCTTTCCCTCTTTCCCTTTGCTTTTTCTCTTCATTCTTCTTCCTCTTCTTATCCTCGTCTTCCGCATAATCCTCTATTTCTTGTTTCCATTTTTTATCTCTTTTTTCCATTTCTTTTTATTAATTGTCTGCTCTTCTCTCCTTTGAAGGGTCTAAGTAGGGGGGAGAGAAGGGGGAAGGAAGGGGAGAAGATAGAAAGGAGAGAAGGAGAAAGGAGACAGAAGGGGGAAGAAGAGGAGGGGAGGAGGGGAAGAGGAGGGGAAGGAAGGGGAAGGGGAGGAAGGGGAGAGGAGAGAGAAAAGGAGGAGAGAAGAAGAGAAGGAGGGGAAGGAGAGGGAGAAGAGGAGGGAGAAGGAAGGGAAGAGGAGGGAAGTAAGAGAAGGAGAGAAAGGAAGAGAGAAGGAGGGGGAAGGAGAGGGAGAGGAGGGGAATGAGGCAGACCGAAAGAAAAAGAGAGAGGGAGGGGGGAGAGGAGGGGGAGGAGGGGGAGGAGGGGTAGGCAGCTGCTTGCCCTGCTTTTCCGATAATGCTTCAACTCCCCCCCCCCCCCCCCCCTCCCCCCCCCAACACCCAATACCTTTTTTCTTCTTCGTTTTTTTTGTTTCCTTCTTTTCTTCTCTTTCTTTTTTCTTGATTCTCGTTAACTCAGTTGAGTTTTTTTTTTTCTGTTCTTTATCCATTAACTTTTTTCGATTCTTTTTTTTTAGTTGGTATTTTTTTTTCTCTGTCCCTCCTTCTCTCTCTCTCTCTCTCTTCTCTCTCTCTCTCTCTTTCTCTTCTCTCTCTTCTCTCTCTCTCTCTCTCTCTTCTCTCTCTCTCTCTCTCTCTCTCTCTCTCTCTCTCTCTCTCTCTCTCTCTCTCTCCTCTCTCTCTCTCTCTCTCTCTCTCTCTCTCTCTCTCTCTCTCTCTCCCCTCTCTCTCTTTCTTTCTCTCTCGGTCTTCTTTTCTTCTTCCCTTGTTATTGCTCTTCTTTCTTTCTTCTTCCTTTGTCCTTCTCTTCTCATTTTTCCTCTTCTTCGTTACCTCCTTCCCTCGCCCCGTTTTTTACCTTCTTCGCACTTACACCTTTTCTTAATCGTTTTTCTATCCTTTCTTATTTCCTTTTCCGTCCGTTTTTATTCGTCTCTTTCTTCTTCCCATCATTTAGCTCTCTCTTTCTCTATCCGTAAATTTATCCGACTGTGCAATGCTTCCTTTCTTTATCTGTTTATTTATTGTTTATTATTTTATTTATTATTATTTTTATTTATCATTATTTATTATTTATTATCTTATTTATTAATATTATTATTATTTATTATTATTTATTTATTTATTATAGTATTTATTATTATTATTTAGTTATTATTGTTATCTATTCATTACTATTATTTATTATTATCATTAATTGTTATTATTATTTATTATTATTATTTAGTTATTATTGTTATCTATTTATTACTATTATTTATTATTATCATTTATTTATTATTATTATTTATTATTATTTTTACTCAAACTCCTTGTTTGGTTTTACCTCTTGGGTGGGGAAGGGGGGGGGCGGAGAGAGCGGGGGAGGAGGGGGGAGGGAGGGGGGAAGCGTGTTGTCTTATCTTGTTCTATCTATTATTTTGTTTTATTCTTATTTTATTTATCTATTTTATTCTGATTTATTTCATTTACCTATTTTAGCCTGAAAAAAAGATAAAATGATTGATGATAAATGATGAAAATAATAATGATGAAAATAATGATAATAATATTGGTATGGATAATATAAATAATAATCAACAAAACAACACTAATGACAATAAAAAAATAATACCAACAATGATAACGCTAATAATATCAAATAAAAATACTGATAATACAACCCCCCAAAAACCACACACAACACACACAACACACACACACACAAAAAAAAAAAAAAAAAAAAAAAAAAACACGAATTTCGCTTTGCACGTTCTGGCACAACGATCAAGGTGCAGTGTAGCCAGATTAAAATTGCATCTTATTTACCTTTCTCGAGGCTTTATTTACAACTACGAAGGGTATGCGCCGATGTTGGGAACACTGCTGCAACGGCCACTGGATTGGGAACAATGTATTCCGTATAATTGAAAAATAAATGTAAATGAAAAATAAAATATAAAAGGAATAAAAAGCAAAATTGACTCTTTTTTTTTAAGGATGTCGTAGTGAATATAAAATGGGAGAGAAAGAGATAAAGAGAGGGAGAAGGAGAAGGAGAGGGAGGTGGGAGAGGAATGGTGATAGAGAGATAAGGAGAGAGAGAGAGAGAGAGAGAGAGAGAGTGAGAGAGAGAGAGAGAGGGAGAGAGAGAGGAGAGAAGAGAGAGAGAGAGAGAGAGAGAGAGAAGAGAGAGAGAGAGAGAGAGAGAGAGAGAGAGAGAGAGAGAGAGAAGAGAGAGAGAGAGAGAGAGAGAGAGAGAGAGAGAAAGAGAAAAAGAAAGAGAAGAGAAAGAAAAAGCCAGAGAAAAAAACAGATCGCGAAAAAAAATAAAAATATACAAAACTGAGAGAACGAAAAAGAAGAAGAAGAAACAAACAACAACAAAAAAGAAATAAAAAAAGAGAACGAAAAAGAAGAAGAAGAACAACAACAAACAACAACAAAAACGAAATTTGATAAAAAAAAAAAAAAAAAAAAAAAAAAAAAAAAAAAAAAAAAAAAAAAAACAGCTACCCTTCACGCCAGCCCAGTATCCCTCGCGTGCGCAATTTTCAATCACATTACGTTGACAGTCGATAAATAAATGACATTCCTTGTACCAAAATCCGAATCGATACCAAATAAGAACTTATCTGCTCCTACGTCTGTTTGTATAACCTCAAGCTTTAGCGAAGCAAGTAACCAACCGTAGCAAGAAATATAGATTTGCGATATTCGACGAAATGACCTTTTTTTTCTCTCTCTTTTCTCTCTTCTTCTTCTTCTTCTTTCTGTCTGTGACTATCTCTCTGTTTGTGTCTGTCTGTCGTTTTTTTTTTCTTTTTTTCGATCTTCTTCTTTCTCTCTCTCTTTCTCTTTCTCCCTCTTTCTCTCCTCTTCTCTCTCCTCTCTCTCTCTCTCTCTCTCTCTCTCTCTCTCTCTCTCTCTCTCTCTCTCTCTCTCTCTCTCTCTCTCTCTCTCTCTCTATCCTGTCTATCTATCTATTTATCGGTCTATCTCTATCCTTTTTCTTTCTCTTTACCTATCTATTCTTCTACCTCTATCTTTCTGCCTATCTATCTATCTGTCTTTATCTCTATTCCTACCCAACTACCCAACCGGCTATATATCTATTTCTCTCTCTACCTCCTCCATCCCTTCCCTCCCTCCCTCCCTCCCTTCCTCTTCCTCCCTCTTCTCCCTCCTTCCCTCCCTCCCTCCCTCCCTCCCTCCCTCCCTCCCTCCCTCCCTCCCTCCCCCCTCCCTCCCTCCCTCCCTCCTTCCCTCCTCCCTCCCTCCCTCCCTCCCTCCTCCCTCCCTCCTCCCTCCCTCCCTCCCTCCCTCCCTTCCTTCCCCACCTCTCTCCATCCTTCCATCCATATGTATACCTACGTTTTCTAGGCTCCGTCCATACCCTATATTTTAGTTATATCTTTAATACTATTTTTGATGCGATTCACGTGTTCAATAGTATGTCTTTCCCTGTCAATTTATCCAAGGTATTACAACCCTTTTTTCTGTATTGACTGACTGGCTGTTTTTATCGGGAAAAAATTGATAATTTGTCATTGTGAGTTTAGTGGGTGATGGACGGAGAGAAAATGTTTTTTTTGTGTTTCTGGTGGTGATGATGATGTGGTGATGTGATGGTGTGATTGTGATGATGGTGATGCTAATGATGGAATGATTACTTTAGGGATGAAGATGATTATGAAATGATGGTGAAGTTAATGATGGTGATAAGTTGGTGATTATGTAGTTTCTAAATGCAGTAACCATAATTATGGTAATGATGATGATAATGATAATGATAGTTCTAACATTAATCATAATGAATGATGATGATAATATTAGTAATAAAAAAATAATGGTAGTAACAGCATAAGCAACAGCATGATGATATTGATAGAATGATAATAACGGAGAAACCCCACAGGTTTTCCCTCCTTCCTTCTCACTTCCTCCACTTTCCTTACCACTCCCTCCCTACCCTCACTATCCCTCTTCCCCTATCCTACCTACCCCCTTTCTCTCTACCCTCTCTACCCCTCTCTCCTCCCCATCCTCCCCCTCCTCTAAACCCCTTTCTCTCCTCTCCCTCCCTACCCTGACTATCTCCTCTCCCCCATCCTCCCCACCTCTTTCTCTCCACTCTCTCCCCCTACCCTCACTATCCTTCTCCTCCTCCCTCCTCCTCCTTCTCCCAAAACCCTTTCTCTCCTCTCTCCTCTTACCCTCTCCTCCATCCTCCCCCTCCTTCTGAACCCTATTTTCTCCCCTTTCCCTTCCTCCTCACCCCCCCCTCTCTGGTCTTCTTCCGTGGACAAGGTCACTCTCTTTCTCTCTCTCTCTCTTCTCTCTCTCTCTCTCTCTCTCTCTCTCTCTCTCTCTCTCTCTCTCTCTCTCTCTCTCTCTCTCTCTCTCTCTCTCTCTCTCTCTCTCTCTGTCTCTCTCTCTCTCGGGACTTCCCCACGGACGTGTCAGAAAATATGTTATGATGGCTCGTGAATTATTTTTGTCCTTTATATTTAGAGACGAGGCTTTTGACTTTGATTTGTTTATTATTATCATTATTATTAATTATTATTATTATTATTATTATTATTATTATTATTATTATTATTATTTATTATATCATCATTATTATTATTATTATTATTATTATTATTATTATTATTATTATTGCCATCATTATTATTATTACTTTTATTGTTACCATTGTTATTATCATTATTATTACTAGTGCCATTATCATTATCATTATAGTTATTTTCTTTATCATTATTGTTATAGATATGATTGATATTACAATTATCATTATCATTATTATTATCATTATTATTAATATCATCCTCATTATTATCATTGTCATTATCATTATCACCATTATCAATATTATTCATTATTATTATTATCATTATATTTATTATTATTATCATTATCATCATCACCATTATTATCAAGGTTATCATTATCATTATCATTACTATCATCATTATTATTTGATTATCAAGAGAAGTATGTAATTGATATTTCATAGATTGAAAATGGAAATATCACGTGACCTACTAAACAAAAAGTAAATATTAAAAGATGATAATAACGATAATAGATAAACAAGGGAATAAATAATCATAGATAAAAGAAAATAAAATCATGAAGAACGAGAGAGAAAAAAAATTAAGACGAACAGAAATAACGATAAGTAAATGAAAGATAATTAAAGAAAAGACGAAAGGAAGGACAAGAAACACAAAAGGATAATAGAGGAAATAAGAGTAAAAAAATGTAGCCACCCACGCCCCCCCTCAAAAAAAAATGATCATAATAATAATGATCATAATAATAATATTAATAATAAATAATAATAATAATATAATAATAATAATAATAATAATAATAATAATAATAATAATAATAATAATAATAATAATAATAATAATAATAATGATAATAATAATAACAACAACAACAACAACAACAACAACAACAACAACAACAACAACAACAACAACAACAACAACAATAAATGATAGTAATAATAATAATAAAAATCAGCAAAATTCTTCAGCTCACAAGGGTCGAGGTTCAGAACCGCGTGAATGTAACACAAAATCATTAAGGTTTTCTTTTTCTTCTCCTCCATCGCTTTCTTTCTCCTTTTCTTATGTTTTCTTCGTCTTATTTTTCCCTCTTCTTTTTCTAACTTTTTTCCTCCTCTTCTTTATTTCTTCTCATTTTCTTCTTCTCATACTTCTTCTTCTATTCCTTCTTCTATTGCTTCTCTTTTTTCTTCTGCTTCTCCTTCGTCTACCTTTTATTATCATTCCTCCTCTCTTCTTCCCCTTCTTCTTCTTCATCTACGTCTTATCACCATACCTTCGCTTCTTCATTTTCTTATTCTTGTTTCCTCGTTGAATATTTTTTTCCCATTTTCTTCTTCAAAAATATTGATGATAAAATCCTTATTGTTCCAGTTTGCCTTTATTTATTTATTTTATTATTATTATTATTATTATTATTATTATTATTCATTTTATTATTATTATTATTATTATTATTATTATTATTATTATTATTATTATTATTATTTTTTTTTTTATGTTTCGAAGTTTTCATTTAGATATTTGTTGAATTTTAAGTCTTTATTTTTACATATGATTTTATACATTAATTTGATTCCATAATTCTTCAACATCATTTAGTATCATTATCTTATATGTGTGTCTTATCTTCAGAGCAAAAGGACAAAGAAGACGATCCAGACACAGACAGACACAGATAATAAATAAAGAAATGCTACAAACACAGACACAGACAGACACAGAAAAGATACCATCCCCGAAACACAGACAGACAGCCACAGACAAGCCACAAACACAGACATAGACAGACACAGAGAAACTACAATCCCCAACACAGCACAGCCACAAACAGACTACAAACACAGACAAAAACAGACACAGAGAAACTACAATCCCCAGACACAGCCAACAGACAAGATACAACCCAGACACAGACAGACACAGAGAAACTACAATCCTGAAACACAGCCAACAGACAAATACAACCCAGACACAGACAAACACAGAGAAACTACAATCCCCAACACAGCCACAGCCACAAACAGACTACAAACACACATAAACACACACACAGAAACTACAATCCCCAGACACAGACAAGCTATACAATCCCCAGACACAGACAGACAACCTACAAACCCAGACACAGACAGACACAGAGAAACTACAATCCCCAACACAGCCAACAGACAACCTACAAACCAGACACAGACAACAGACAACCTACAAACCCAGCAAAGACAAGACAACAGACTACAAACCCAGACACAGCCAACAGACAAACCCAGACACAGACAGACACAGACAAGCTATACAATCCCCAACACAGCCACAGCCGCGGAGACAGACAGTGTGAACAGTAGCGCGACGTCCCAGTCCCTTCGGTTTCCAGGGCCTGATCTGACGCAATGGTTTATTTTGGTGCTGCATTTTGGGCGTGAGTGTGACATGCTCTGTTTGTGGGCGTTCGTGATGTCCTGGAGTGTCCGTTTGGGCGTTGACGGGGGAGGGTTTAAAGGTCTGGTGTCGTTGGTGAGTTTGTTTGTTTGTGGTTAATTTGGTGTTTGTGTTTTTTTTTCGGTTTTGAGGGAGGTAGAGGGTTTGTTTGTGAGGAATTGTGCTATTTCTTTTTTTGTTTTTTTTTTTTGTTTTTTGTTTTGTTGATTATGTTTCTGTGTTGTGATTTCCTCTTTTCGTTCTGTCATTGCTTCTCCCCTCTCTCTCTCTCAATCTTTCTGTCAGTCTTTCCCTTTCTCTCTCTCTCTTCTCTCTCTCTCTCTCTCTCTCTCTCTCTCTCTCTCTCTTTCCCTCTTTCCCTCTCTCTCTCTTTTTCTCTCTCATTCCCTCTTTCCTCTCTTCCTCTCCTCTCCTCCTCCTCCCTCCTCCCTCCCTCCCTCCCTCCCTCCCTCCCTCCCTCCCTCCTCCTCCCTCCCCTCCCCTCCCTCCCCTCTCCCCTCTCCTCCCTCCCTCTCCTTCCTCTCCCTCACCCTCTCTTTCTCCCTCTCGCCTGCCTGTTTTATCCTCAGTGTCTGGAGTGTTGGTTCAACGATGTACAGTTACAGTAGCGAATACAACTAGAAGCAGGGGCGCGCGCTCTCTGTGTAGAGGCCCCCAAGGTTCTTCAGGAAGTGCTCTTGTCGTAGCTATGTCCACAGAGTAACTGACATGGCAAGTCGCCTCTTACCCTCCTACTCCCTGCTTCACCCCTACCCTACCCCCTGTTCACCTCTTCCTCTTCTCTCTTTCTTTACTCTTCTGCTTCTCTCTTCTCTATTTTCACTTCCTTTTTCGTGTTCTTCTCTCTTTTCCCTTCTTGATTTTTTTTCTCTCTCTCTCTCGCTGTCCTTCTTCCTTCGCCTATCCCTCTCTTCATTCTTTCTTCTTCGCCCCTTTCTCTTACTCTCTCTTTCTCCCTCGCTGTTCCTCCCTTTCTCCTTCTTCCTTCCCCCTAACCTCCTCTTCATCCCTTCCTCTCCCTTCCCTTCCTCTCCCTTCCCCTCTCACTCCCTGTTCTCCCTCTTTCTCCTCGCTCTCCTTCTCTCCCCTCTCCTTCCTCTTTCCTAACCCTTTCTTATCCTTCCTCTCCCTTCCCCTCTCACTCCTCTTTCTCCCTCGCTGTCCTCCTTTCCTCTCCTTCTTCCTTTCCCCTAACCCTTTCTTCATCTCCTCTCATTCTCCTTCCTCTCTCTTTCCCCTCTCCCTCGTCTCTCCTCTCCCATCTCCTTCCTCCTTCCCCCTAACCCCCTCTTCATCCTTCCTGTTCTTCATCCCTTCCTGTCCCTTCCCCTTCCTCTCCCTCGCTCTTCCTCCTCTCCCCTCTCCTTCCTCCTTTCCCCTACCCCTTTCTTCATCCTTCCTCTTCCTTCCCCTCTCACTCCTCGCTGTCCTCCTCTCCCCTCTCCTTCCTCCTTCCCCTAACCCCCCCCTCTTCATCTCTTCCTCTTCCTCTCTCTTCCTGTCTCTTCATCCCTTCCTGTCCCTTCCCCCCTCTCACTCCCTCTTTCTCCCTCGCTCTCCTCCTCTCCCCTCTCCTTCCTCCTTCCCCCTTACTCCCCCCCTCCTCCTCTTCCTACTCTTTCCATGTCGTATCTCTATGTTGGTTCATTCTCTGTGCAACGTGTTTGTGCGTGTTCTTCGTCACTTTAGGAAGTTGTGTAACTTTGGCTGTGAAGTTTTTATTCCCCTCTCTCTCTCTCGTGACGGGCGAGTGTCTGTTTTGTCTGTCTAATTTTCTCTCTGTTGGTCTGTCATTACATGAGTGACTAGCATGGCAGATATATCAATAACTATATCTATATCTATATCTATCTGTCTATCTATATATCTATCTGTGTATCTATCTATCTGTGATCTATCTATCTGCTATCTATATATCTATCTATGTATCTATCTATCTATTTATCTATCTATCTATCTATCTATCTATCTGCCTATCTATCTATCTATTTATCTACCCATCTATCTATCGATCTATATACTCCATCTATCATCCATCTATCCATCTTCTATCTATCTATCTATCCATCCATCCATCCATCCATCTATCTAATCTATCTATCTATCTATCTATCTATCTATCCATCCATCCATCCATCCATCTATCTATCTATCTATCTATCTATCCATCCATCTTATCCCTCTATCTATCTATCTATCTATCTATCTAATCTATCCATCCATCCATCCATCCATCTATCTATCTATCCATCTATCTATCTATCTATATCTATCATCTATCTAATCTATCTATCTACGCAGCCTCGGGGACGCAGGATTACGTGTCAGCGAATTACGTAAAAGAAAAACGGAAATGGAGGGAAATACGTATGTCTATGCGCGCATTGTATATTCACATACACGAATTAAAATGCATCATATTCACACTATCTGCTGGCAGCGATGTCCACAAAAGGTATTTATGGCGCTTTCCTGCGTTCACGGCATAAATGCAGCGTTTCAGCGCATTCAGCATATTCAGGGGGTTTTAAAAGCCACACTTTCAGCGGCGGCGGCGGCGGCGCGCGCAGCTGAAGAAATGGGAGCGAGCGGGATGGTCGGAATAACTCGGGGGCGCGAGTCAAATATTCTCTAACCCGGGCCGGGGCTTCGGTTGAGGGTGGGGTGGGATGGGGGGGTTGGGAGGGGTGAGGATGGGGGTGGGGGGTGAAGGGGGGTGAGAGGGGGGGAGGTGGGGGTTGGGGGTTGAGGGGGATGGGATGGGGTGAGGGGGGGGTGAGGGTGAGAGGGGGGTTGGAGGGGGGTGGGGAGTGTGAGGAGGGGGGTGAGGGGTGGGTTGGGAGGGGATGGGAGGCGGGGTGGGGGGTCAGGATGGGGAGGGGGGGAGGGGGTTGGGATGGGTTGGGAGGGGAGGGGTTAGTTGTGATGTCGTGTCGTGTCTAAAAATTCGAAGGAAAGTGGTGGTTCTTCGTGAAAATGATAATGTTGGTAATAGGAGTAATGATGATGATGGATGATGATAAGGGTAACAAATAATCATGATAGTGATAATAACAATAATGATGATGATGTTGATAGCAATAATAATAATGATGATGTTGATAGCAATAATAATAATGATGATGATGTTGATAGCAATAATAATAATGATGATGATGATATCTATAATAATGATCCTGATAGTGTTGATAATGATAATAATGATAATAATAACAATAACAGAAATAATAATATGATAATAAAAGATAAGTAATCAAAAGA
>NW_020870301.1:977183-989683 GCF_003789085.1 Penaeus vannamei
ATAATATAATATATATATATATATATATATATATATATATATATATATATATACATATATACATTATGTGGAAAGGTATGAATGAGAACGAATATCTTCACAATACAAGAGATGTATTTGACCGGTTTCGATTATATCATGTATTTCTGACGAAGATATAATCGAAACCGGTCAAATACATCTCTTGTATTGTGAAGATGTCCATTCTCATTCATACCTTTCCACATTTGTCCACATGAATACGGTTCATATATACATACACACACACACACACACACACACACACACACACACACACACACACACACACACACACACACACACACACACATATATATATATATATATATATATATATATATATATATATATATATATATATATATACATGCATATATATACATATATATATATATATATATATATATATATATATATATATATATATATATATATAATATTATATATATATATATATATATATATATATATATATATATATATATATATATATATATACACACACACACACACACACACACACACACACACACACACACACACACACACATATATATATATATATATATATATATATATATATATATATATACATACACACACACACACACACACACACACACACACACACACACACACACACACACACACACACATACATACATACATACATATATATATATATATATATATATATATATATATATATATATATATATATATATACATGTGTGTGTGTGTGTATCAATAGAAGTAGTATAATAGATATCAACAGTAGTTATCACCAGCAGTTATATTGTCATTATCATCACCATTAATATCATCATCAACAATACTTTCATTTCCCTTTTCTCCGAGCTTCCACCTCCCTCCCTTCCCTCCATCTCCCTCCCTTCCCTCCCTCCCTTCCCTCCACTCTCCTCCTTCCCTCCACCTCCCTCCTTCCCTCCATCTCCCTCCCGTCCATCTCCCTCCCTTCCCTCCATCTCCCTCCCTTCCCTCCATCTCCCTCCCTTCCCTCCCTCCCTTCCCTCCATCTCCCTCCCTTCCCTCCAATCCCTCCATCTCCCTCCTTCCCTCCATCTCCCTCCCTTCCCTCCATCTCCCTCCCTCCCTCCCTTCCCTCCATCTCCCTCCCGCCCCGGAAACAAAACCTCCACCACGTGTTCCCGGCAGGCGAGAGCCACACAAATATCGTCGATGGAGCGGCGGACGTAATATTACAACTACCTCGTAACATTCCCACACACTTACACACACACACACACACACACACACACACACACACACACACACACACACACACACACACACACACACACACACACACACACACACACACACACACACACACACACACACACACATCACACACACACACACACACAGGTACACACACGACACACACACACACACACACACACACACACACATACACACAGGAGGCAGGAGGGAGGGATGGAGGGGGAGGGGGAGGGAGGGGGGGATGGGGCAGGAGGGAGGGATGGAGGGGGGGGGAGTGATGGTGGAGGGGGGAGGGAGGGGGAATGGGGCAGGAGGGAGTGATGATGGAGGGGAGAGGGAGGAAGAGTGATGATGGAGGGGAGAGGGAGGAAGAGTGAAGATGGAGGGGAGGGATGGGGAAGAGGGGGAGAGTGGTGAAGGGGGGGAGTGGGAGGCAGGGGGAGAGAGGGGGAGGGGGAGGCGGAGGTAGAGGTGGAAAAGGGGTGAAAGAATCGGATGAGGTCGCGTACGAGGATGAAGATAACAAGGACCACCACCACAACAACAAAAGCAACAACCACAGCAACAACTACAACTACAACCACCACCACCTTCCGCTCTCCCTCTCTTCCTCTCCTCTCCCGCCCTCCTCCAACCCTCGTTCCTCTCCCCTTCTCTCCCCTCTCTCCCTCCTCTCTTCCTCTCCCTCTCCCTCTTTCTCCCCTCTCCCTTCTTTCTTCCTCCTCTCCCCTCTCTCTTCCTCCCCCATCTCCCTCCTCTCCCCTCTTTCCCTCTCCCTCCTCTCTTCCTCTTCCCCTCTCCCTCCTCTTCCTCTCTCCCTTCTCTCTTCCTCTCCCCCCTCTTCCTCCTCTCCCTCTCCCTCCTTCCTCTCCGTCTTTCCCTGGTGGTGGTTGGAGAGGGAGGGATAGGGAAAGGAGATAAGATGTGGGGATTGGAGGGAGAGAGCGAAGGAGGGTGTGAGGGTTGGGGGAGGGGGGAGGGTGTGAGGAGGGAGGGGGAAGGGTTGAGTGAGGGGTTAGAGGGAGAGGGGGAAAGGGGGAGAGGGGAGAGTATGGGGGTTGGAGGGAGATGGAAGGGAAGAAAGGGAGAGGGAGGTAGAATCTGGGGTTTGGGAGACTTGAAGAAAGTAAAATGCGAGGATTGGAGGGAGTTGAATGTGGGGTTGGGGGGGGGGTAGTGGCTACTCACGTCAGGCTGCGTTTAGGAATAGAAGGAGAGAGATAAATAAAGAAAAGGAAGAAGGGAGATGGGAGAGAGGGAAGAGAAGGAAGGAGAGATTTAAATAAAGAAAAGGAATAAGGGAAATGGGAGAGAGGGAAGAAAAGGAAGGAGAGAGATAAATAAAGAAAAGAAAGAAGGGAGATGGGAGAGAGGGAAGGAAAGAGAGATAAATAAAGAAAAGGAAGAAGGGAGATGGGAGAGAGGGAAGGAAAGAGAGATAAATAAAGAAAAGGAAGAAGGGAGATGGGAGAGAGTGAAGAGAAGGAAGGAGAGAGATAAATAAAGAAAAGGAAGAAGGGAGATGGGAGAGAGGGAAGAAAAGAGAGATAAATAAAGAAAAGGAAGAAGGGAGATGGGAGAGAGGGAAGGAAAGAGAGATAGATAAAGAAAAGGAAGAAGGGAGATGGGAGAGAGAGGAAAGAGAAGGAAGGAGAGAAATAAATAAAGAAAAGGAAGAAGGGAGATGGGCCTCCTCTCCCCCCTCTGTAAGGCCTCCCCTCCCCCTCTGTATGACCTCCCCTCCCCCTCTGTATGACCTCCCCTCCCCTCTGTATGACCTCCCTCCCCCCTCTGTATGACCTCCCCTCCCCCTCTGTATGACCTCCCCTCCCCTCTGTATGACCTCCCCTCCCCTTTGTATGGCCTCCCCTCCCCCTCTGTATGACCTCCCCTCCCCCCTCTGTATGCCTCCCCTCCCCCTCTGTATGCCCTCCCCCCTCTGTATGCCTCCCTCCCCCTCTGTATGACCTCCCCTCCCCCCTTTGTATGGCCTCCCTCCCTCCCCCTCTGTATGCCTCCCCTCCCCCCTTTGTATGGCCTCCCCCCCCCTCTGTATGGCCTCCCTCCCCTCTGTAGGCCTCCCCTCCCCCCTCTGTATGGCCTCCCCTCCCCCCTCTGTATGGCCTCCCCTCCCCCTCTGTATATGGCCTCCCCTCCCCCTCTGTATGGCCTCCCTCCCCCCTCCCCTCCCCCCTCTGTATGGCCTCCCCTCCCCCCTCTGTATGGCCCTCCCTCCCCCTCTGTATGGCCTCCCCTCCCCCCTCTGTAAGGCCTCCCCTCCCCCCTCTGTATGGCCTCCCCTCCCCCTCTGTATGGCCTCCTCCCTCCCCCCTCTGTATGGCCTCCCCTCTGTGGCCCTCTGTATGGCCTCCCCTCCCCCCTCTGTATGGCCTCCCCTCCCCCTCTGTATCCCTCCCCCCTCTGGCCTCCCTCCCCCTCCCCCTCTGTATGGCCTCCCCCTCCCTCCTCTGTATGCCTCCCCTCCCCCCTCTGTAACCTCCCCTCCCCCTCTGTATCTCCCTCCCCCTCTGTATGGCCTCCCCTCCCCCTCTGTAAGGCCTCCCCTCCCCCCTCTGTATGCCTCCCCTCCCCCCTCTGTATGGCCCTCCCCCCCCCCTCTGTATGGCCTCCCCTCCCCCCTCTGTATGGCCTCCCCTCCCCCCTCTGTATGGCCTCCCTCCCCCTCTGTATGCCTCCCCTCCCCCCTCTGTATGGCCCCCCTCCCCCTCTGTATGCCTCCCCTCCCCCCTCTGTATGGCCTCCCCTCCCCCCTCTGTATGCCTCCCTCCCCCCTCTGTATGCCTCCCCTCCCCCCTCTGTATGCCTCCCTCCCCCCTCTGTATGGCCTCCCCTCCCCTCTGGCCTCCCTCCCCCCTCTGTATGCCTCCCTCCCCCTCTGTATGGCCTCCCCTCCCTCCTCTGTATGGCCTCCCCTCCCCTCCTCTGTATGGCCTCCCCTCCCCCCTCTGTATGGCCTCCCCCTCCCCCCTCTGTATGCCTCCCTCCCCCCTCTGTATGGCCTCCCCTCCCCCCTCTGTATGCCTCCCCTCCCCCTCTGTATGGCCTCCCCTCCCTCCTCTGTATGGCCTCCCCCCCCTCTGTATGGCCTCCCCTCCCCTCTGTATGCCTCTGTATCCTCCCTCCCCCCTCTGTAACCCTCCCCCTGTCCCCCCCCCTCTGTATGGCCTCCCCTCCCCCCTCTGTATGCCTCCCCCCCTCCTCCCCCTCTGTATGGCCTCCCCTCCCCCTCTGTATGCCTCCCCTCCCCTCTGTATTCCCCTCCCCCTGTATGGTATCCCTCCCCCCTCTGTATGCCTCCCCTCCCCCCTGTATGGCCTCCCTCCCCCCTCTGTAGCCTCCCCCCCCTCTGTATGCCTCCCCTCCCCCCTCCCTCCCTCCCCCTCTGTATGGCCTCCCCTCCCCCTCTGTATGGCCTCCCCTCCCCCTCCCCCTCCCCTGTATGGCCTCCCCTCCCCCCTCTGTATGGCCTCCCTCCCCCCTCTGTATGGCCTCCCCTCCCCCTCTGTATGGCCTCCCCTCCCCCTCTGTATGCCTCCCCTCCCCCTCTGATGGCCTCCCCTCCCCCTCTGTATGGCCTCCCTCCCCTCCTCTGTATGGCCTCCCCTCCCCTCCCTCCCCTCCCTCTCCCTCCCTCCCCCCTCTGATGGCCTCCCCTCCCCCCTCTGTATGGCCTCCCCTCCCCCCTCTGTATGCCTCCCTCCCCCTCTGTATGGCCTCCCCTCCCCCCTCTGTATGGCCTCCCCTCCCCCTCTGCCTCCCTCCCCCCTCTGTATGGCCTCCCCTCCCCCCTCTGTATGGCCTCCCTTCCCCCCTCTGTATGGCCTCCCCTCCCCCCTCTGTATGACCTCCCCTCCCCCCTCTGTATGGCCTCCCCTCTGCCCTCCCCTCCCCCTCATGGCCTCCCCCCCCCCCTCTGTATGACCTTCCCCTCCCCCATTATGTTTCATTACGGTTATAAGCATTATTTCCATTATTTTTATCCTTATCATGACCCTTTTTATGAATATTATATCATTCTCTCCATTTCCATCCATTCCCGCGTTTCTTTCGCCTTTATACCTGCTTATCTGAAAGTGAACCGGGACGTTATTATCTGCCTGTACCTCTGTCCCTCTTTATTACTACTTCTTCTCATTCTCTAATTATCATCTCATTTTGCACGGTGTGTCTTTGGTTGCTACATATTAATCCCAAATAGGAATGCAGGATCCGATTCCTTTGTCCTTTTGGTTTTAGTTTCCATTTCCTGGGGATAGGTTTAACAGGCAGACATAAATGTTTCGGTGAATGAGGCAGATGTTTGGTAGATAGAATAAAGTCTATAAGAACGATAAAGACAATATAAAACACATAAGTCAAGCAGAAGCAAAGAGTCTGACAGTACACGACAGAAGCAAAAGAAATGTAATATGTATCTAGGATAAGTAAATGAGAGAGAGCAGAAGCATAAAAACCATCAATCAAAATTCCCAGAACCTGATCCCACGACCAGCAACTATAGTGTGAAATTAAAAAAGAGAGAACAGGAACTATAGGGCCCTGATTAAAGAGAGAAATATCATTTATGACAAAAGAAGAAAACGAACAGGAGTGTAATTAGCTGAGTAGATGTATTTTATAATCAGATCAGAAGGATAACCTGCAATGCGAATACTGTTAACAACATGAAGTCCACTCATGAATAATAAATTACAAATTGATTTATTAGATAATACCCGATATTATTATAACCATAATTGTAAGAATATTAATATACCAATAATGATAACATGGATAATACAACAACAGTATACGGAGTGGATACTGACATTTCTCTGGAACCCTGTAAGCGGTGCCGCAGCGCCATCCCGAGCCTGACGCGGAAAGCCATATACCCCGAAGAATCTATTATAAGTAATCGACACGCGGGAATACGGATGAACGAGATATCGAAATAACCTATATTAGTAATTGAATATACAATAATATTTCATTTGTCGCCAATTACTGACTAACACTACTACCACATTAATAACCACAACTCCTTAATTACTTCCACAAACCCATCTAAAATATCTGTCTTAGAATCCGAAGATACTCCACATATATGATAAACGCTTTATGGATATATACATTATATGACTCATACAACTAAGAATATTGCGAAAGGCAGCTAATATGTAATATCCGATTATTACATAAAAAGTATTGATATTAATTCTAGTAAGGCTGTAATTTTAATTTGGCGTAAGGTATCCTGCCTGGGCATACGGACATCCCTATTGGATTTTTTAGATATAAAAGTAGTGATTTAATACAAGCATTATACGTACATCTATACAATTATTGGGATCTAGTATGTCACCAATTCCTCCTCAGCGATGCAGGATAGCCAGTAATGTCAGACCAAAGGATTAGCAATATAAAACCGCAAATGATGAGACGACTTATAATACTTAAAAATATTATACTATGATACCATGGCGTATGTTCATAGATCCCGATGTGTTTATCGACTAGTTAACCAACATACTCTCTGCCAACGACTATTCAAAGAATAAGAAATAGATCATAACGGGAAACTCATATCAAGAGAGATAGAGAGGCAAGTATAGTCTATTGAATTTATAAAGCATAGTGATAAGACTAACAAAGAATTAAGTATCTATTAATACGGAATTCAATACAATAATATTGACCGCTACTTGCTATTAACCATACGTAAAGATAAACACACGATATTAACTATGCACGAGCGGAATAGTATACGCTGACAGCTACATACCTATGTATTTACCTACCTCATACTGTATATGGTGGGACATTTTAACAAATAACCCAGTAGAAATTATATACATATAAGATATCATCACACTAGTAGTTTATCAATGTGTCAAATCCGAAATTAATGTATCTGTATCTGATAATATCATTATTATGGTCGCTGAGATAAGTAATAAATACACAACTTACCAATAGAAAAGCATATGCATAGCTTCTTAATCACATTAGTTAATGTTAAACAAGTACTTACTATTGTAAACTACTGATAATGATATGTAGTGACAGTCTATAGAAAAATATCGCTAAGTATTAAATTATAATTATTATAAATGTAAAATTATTTTAATAATCAAGAGTGGTATATAAAGCCCAGTGGGTTGTCATATGTAAAGTTTGATATGAAAATTATTATTATATACAGCTTGATCACAACAATTATCGCCTTTACATATAATTCAGGTATTAGATCATATGGTGAGTTATACTATATATGCATTTCGAAAGTATTTTCATCTATAGTGAATATCTGTACCACGAATATCGTGAGTTCTTCTAATATATCTGCTATAATTTTAATTTATTACATAATAACACCCCATATTATTTTACCCTTATAATCGTAAAGACAATACAATATGATCTATATAATACCTAGATTAACTTATATATATGAAATGTAGTCGTAATTAACAGCATGTATAGATTAAATCTACTCCACTAAATTATGCTAAAAATCTCCATAACAATCCAACTAAAACTATCTTAAATATTTAGTATTATTAATCTTATTGTTGCATTATAAGCCCATTATCCTATTAACTAACGAATAGTCTAATACTACCTGCTACGAATATAATATGTCATCGTACCTTATAGTCTCAAACAATAAACACTCAAAATACTATAACAGTAATATGTCCCAAAAGTGCATGCTGGCTGTAATCAAACCAGAGACAAGCTATATATAGACCTAAAGATAAGAGCCAAAAACACCCACAAAGATATAAAGTAAACGTCCAGACGCGTAAATATACAGAAATTAGTTAATCCAACTTGATAAATTATATTAGCTTACATATATGATACATATATAAAAATAAAATTATAATACTTAAACATATTTATGTTGTTAATTAATTTATATATATATATTAGAATATTTAATATAAATATATATAATACAAATAGTAGCCTGATACTTATAAAAAAGATAAAATCAACAGTTACGAAAAGTAACTAGTATATCACAGATACTCTGAAAGCACATCTATTACAACAATCTTACATATAACCATAATAGTCCAAATTAGAATAAACATAAGCATTACTAGATTATAACTGATCTTAATAATATACCAAGATATAACGACTTCAACTATTCTAAACGATCATATCATATTCGAATTGAGGTCATTAAGTATACTTATACATCCGGAGTAATCCATAACACTAGATATTATGATAAAAAAGATGCTAATACTCATATAATAAATACTATCCTTAGATTTTCTAAGAGCGCCTGCTGAAATCGAATCCAAAATTACAGCCCTACAAGAGGTAACATTTTAGATACAACCTTTATACTCAAGAATTCCACATATCAATATGTAGCATATATTAAGTGCTTTAGTAAATGTAACGGATATCTCGAGCACCAGAATAGATCCCACGAGGTAGGCTTAAATAGTATATAACAGACAACTAACTCAAAATGATATAACGACAAGAATAAAAAGAAAGAATGATAACACTCATACGGCGATAATAGTATAAGTCATATTCTATTCATAGATTATCATGCACTTGCAGTAAATGATGTCACTAATAGGCCCATTGAATGATATACCATATTGCCAAGTGAGCCAATATTCTCATAATAATATGCAATTGACAATAAATAGATAAGTTTTAAATCAAAGTTACACCTAAAAGCTTCAAAATTATCCACCGAAGTGATTTAAAACTCATTATCAGGCAGACTCTGTATAAGGATTAACTGAAGCAACTGCGTTCTACATAGAACCAGGCTCACAATAATATATCACTTCTTTAGAAGACATTTAAGCTAGGATATCCTAAATTCTAATCGTACCACCCTTGGGAAGAATAGCACCACGTATTATTGAAATACATCACAACAGGTCTGCATTAAGACTAAGATCAGCTTACTATTGCCTAGTTCCCAGAGAGAGATCATAAAAATATCAGCATTAAGAGTAAGTTCTCTAGCATATATGTCCAATACAATTGTAATTTGTAATGACCAGACCTAACATATCAGCTGAAAACTATGATAAGATCAAAAGAGCCCAAAGAAAAATCCACTATCCCTGATAGAACCCCAGAAATTACATTGAGTAAATAAGCCTAAATAACTACCATATATATATCAAACATTGATAACACACTGCGTGAGTATATCCTACCAAGGTAAAAATCAGTGAGTTTAATAATAACAGCCAAAATTACATTAAAACTTTATAATCCACTCTACCATACCAAAAAGCAACTGTAAAGCATTAAAAAGATTATAATAAAAATCCTTGTCGGAATTTATTTAATTAAAAACAGACTAGTCAAAAAGCTGCACTAAAATCCAAGGACAAGTATCAAAGTCTTTACTCATATGGACCCTGGTATGCTTAGAAAGCTAGACTGCTAGGTCATGTGCGCGCAATCGAGTAAACAGTTCAGCGATTGCAGCTAAGTCCTCGTTTCTTGAAAACCAGAATCGTGGAGTGTTCGTTGAAGTAGACTGTCGTCGATGTACGGGATACACATGTACAGAAAGACGTATATTAGCACAGCACGTTCAAAAACTTGGATATATAATAATGGGTATAACTTAAATGAGGCCTTATTTATTCTAAGTAGGTGGAGACTTGTAGTGGGCTCCTTAGTATATATCAACATAAAATAAATAGACAATCTCGGAAATGACCCCTTACGAAATAATAATAGACGTAATTACGGGTCATATACTAATTAGAGACTAAATGCCATATTATCTTTTAAAATCACAATATATAGGAACAAGCCAGATAGAGTGCTACTCAAGTAAAGAAATAATAACATTTAGTGACAGTGATCAGTTATAATTTTCTATAACATTATTTTACCGAGAGAAGGACCAAGCACCTGTTAGCTAAATTAAACTTATTTACCCCAGCACTCATCATTTATGGTATGTTACAGTGATTATTTGTGGAGATAGAATTTTATAGGCAGTGAGTAAGTGATATTTCGCCCAATGTATTGTACGTGCTGTACTATACGTATATAATTTTGTATATGTATTAGTGGCCATTTTTTCATTTTCCATCTAGTGGGAGCCTAGCTTCTGCACATCCTACCCACAACGAACATTACTGCTACCACTACTGACTTATATAGTCCCCTATAGCATACACGCTATTCACTCAAGATACAGTACACTCTTTACCTAGCGCGTGCCTATGAAACACGATCGGCTAATAAACACCTAGTTTTACGCCAACATACGCTACGTATACGCATTAATACGATAACACACTCACTGACTACCCGCTCGCTAACCCTATATAATACTCATGCGTCACAATAGTAATATTCAGAAATAATTAACAAGTCTTTCCCCAAGTAAGAGAATACGTATTTCTACTGGAAGATGAACAAATAGGTGACTTCCAATTTTCCAACTTATTAATCATGGCATGAGATCAAATGATTTTCTACCAGAAATCCAATACAAGACTTACTACATCAACAGATGCACTACTTCTATAGATAAAGAACATCATACTAATACACTACAGTAGTTAGGTGGATCAGTAACCGATAAAGGAAGGAGTGTAATCCTAGCTCAACCTCCTCTCATTCCCCTCCCCATGATACACTCACACCCAACATCCGCAATCTTGACCCCCGCTGTTTTATGCATATACTTTATGATACCAATAGATATGCGGATAGTCAAGTTCTCGTAAGTGACAAGAGGAAGCTAGACGACGCTACCAGAAGAAGCAGATTTATCGTCGCCAAAGTAAGAAGATGATTTAACTACTATTCGTCAGCGCAGGGTAAGAGGTCATTGCCAATAATTCACCACCACTCACCCTATAGCTCCTGTCACCCTGTCAACCTTCACAGACCAACATTAGCTTGCTCATATCCCCTATCCACTTTCTCCTGACGGTACCTCATCCTACCACTCATCATCCTCCACTACACAAGAATATAGGCAAATAACTATTAGCTCATGATATATTATCCTACTCCTCAGCGTTCCAATATAATAATCTACGCATCTTTTCGGTCTCCGTTATGCTATACCATATATATATCGAAATATATAAGTAGTATCTGATTATATAATATATATGAGAGGACAAATTATGACTTAGTAATTGTATGAATATTAACATTGAAGCGAACAAGTCTATATCCATTGTCAGTAAATAGAATAGCTGCTCAATAATATACAGAGGTTAGAATTGCTTTTAAGACCCTAGAAATACACTACAACAATTATAGATATATGACTCTTCAAACCATAGCATAGATTACGCACCTACAATCAGTACTTGACTTAGATCGACCAGGTTTGGATCACCCTTGCTAGTGATCCCACATTAATAAGTCTATTCGAATTATATATGATAAGCATACTAGACGTAACCTGTAATTAGATGAACTAATAGTCTGATGTTGAGTGCATTTGCTTGATATATTATTTAGTATACTAACTAGCGGCGATAATAATATACTTACTCTAATAGCGTAGACAGTAAGGGAACAATCTGCCTATGAGGAATTATCAAAGGTATATAAGTGTGTATAAAAGAAACATCACATGACTCAAAATGAATAAATACTAGTATATATACTAGTGAGTAATATACAACAATGCACACCGCACCGCAGCACTACTATCTCACGAAACTCAACACATAACCCTGCAACCACACCATTCCACAATTAGCGACGACATCCATACACACAATAGACCGACCAACAACAGCTAGACCATCTCAGAGTCTATGTCACATTCTGCGTATCTCAGTTCGATTACCGGAACCTCGTCTACCTAACGGAGTGCTCCTCCCTGTCCACCTAAATACACGAGTCATCATTCCAAACATAGTATGAGTTCTGAACTTTATCTTGAATACTCGACCTAACTCAGAAACACAAATCAACGAAAGGTCCCATGACACACAGAGCCAAAAACCCTATATCTCTACCGACCAGATTAACTATATTTCAATCCAGCATGCTATATAAATATAAAACGGTTCATGTCCATAAGCTCTTTCTCAAAGTATATGACGCCGCATACTCAGCCATGCTATATCTAAGCAGTAAAACCCATCGTAGCCAGAACCTACACTAAACACAACCAACATAATAACTCGTCAGCGCGATCATTAAGAGTAGCCAACGACAATCCAAGAGAGTGTCTGTCACCATAC
>NW_020870301.1:994683-999255 GCF_003789085.1 Penaeus vannamei
AACAAACAAACAAGCACCTAGCTGCAGGTGTTACAGGTGATTCACCCCTTCCAGCTTCCCCACATACCCCCTCACCAAAAGCAATGATAATGGCTATACCTCATGTCTCAACATGTAAGAGGAAGAAGACGAAGAGACAAACGTACACAGCTGCTGGCAGAGGTCAAGGTATTGATCCAATAACAGGTGTTACCTCCCACCCCCCTCCTTCTCAGGTCGAAAGAGGGTCATTTCCGGCGTGAGTTAGGTCACATAGCTATTCATCGTGTTTAAGCTTGTAGCAAAACAAACTGCACAATACACCGATGAACAAATTAGCTCCCCTCGCCACCCTCCGCAAGTACTAACTAAAGAGCTAATGCATCCACCAGCACTGGATTGCCATAGATGAGTGATCAAAGACATGGCTAATGAGCGTGAAATAATCAATACCTCACCCTGTTCCTCGCCCAAACACTGCGTGGTCACAGGGTAAAAGGGTAAAGAAATACTCTTAGCTGCTCTCCGGTAACGAGGATGATAATGCAATCTCGTCTCGAGGTGTAACCAAACAAGAAAAAGAATGCTTTATTAACCAACACTGAGTTTTTAAGATGTTGATATTATAAGGCATTTGGCAAAATCCAATTCTCACTCTATTTACACATGCTAAAAATTCACTCTCAAAAGCCATACATGATAACTTTTATCACAATGCGCAATATAACAAAGGAACAGTCCTCACAAGAATAACAGAAATGACTTATCTTCGTGGGCGATTACTACCTTTGAGACCTCCACTCATCTTTTAACATGTTATAGCAGCGTTCTTATATTGCTAATGATTCTTCACAATAACTATACAATTCAGCGAAAAGAATCATAAAACTCTTGTTGCAGGCAATGTCTTTATAATGGCTTTCAGCCCTTACACAAACGCACATCTTAACAGGCGACAATGCAATATAAGAAAATTTGAATCGAGTTTTAATCGACTTGAATTTAATGCGTAAATATAAATGTGGCAACCACCACTCGCATATTTGTACATGTCGATGTGTCACATTTGCGAGATAATTATCCCGCCACACAACCGATATGACATTTCAAAACCTGCTCGTTCTACTGTATATACAATCAAGCTTGCGAAAATTTGTAAAAGTGCGAATTATTTCTTCTCAGAGCTCATGCCATAGGTCTTGAATTGCATCTTCAGCCTCTTGTTGGTAAATTTGTTCTGATTGGTTAGGGCGAGAGGCGTGACACGTTTCCCACTTTGACAGAAAAATGTTAATGAATTCACCCTTTTCACTCCTGCTTATGCAACTAACAGGCGAATTACCTAATAGATTAAAAAATCGCTTCCCTTCTGATATCAAACATGCCATACCTTGTTGGTGGATCCTATCCTGGCCCCACCCCCTCGGCTATACGCGATAGTCAAGAAAAAAGTAGTGATTTTGATCATAAATGTAGGTATAACATGACTTCACACGTCACTGAATATGTATCTCCAAGACTTGATATGTATTTGGAGATGCGTGTAATCATACGAGTATCGAGCTTGGAGGTCCCTTGTGAAGAAAACGCAAGGATTTTATAAAACCATAAGACAGTAATATTTCTTGATAAGTATTTGAAAATACTAATAACCCATATAATTGGTCGGAAAGAAAGGCGAAAAATTGTCGAAAACATTTCTCAGAAACGAATCTGCATAGGTTGCCAACTAATTCCATCAAGTTTTACTTCTCTTTCCTCGCAATTCATCTTCCTTTCCGCACACAGATACACGATGATAGGAGGAGATGACTTGCAGTTTTTTCTGAGATGGTACCTCCGACATCGGTTACGGAAGTCTCCTTTGTTCAAAAGAGCATTTAGATAGAGGCTTATGATTATTAACCTCATCCGAGTCATTCCATAATCGTATTTTCTCAAATTTTATTATGTAAAAATATGTAATCATTCCTGTATGACAAATCTTGCTTACATACAATGTCAATAGTTTCATAAAACCTTGTTGTATAAAAAAGAAATTAACAACATTACTATAAAGCTTTAACGTACTTTGCCTCAGAAAGGACTTTCATTCAGCAGATAAACGGTTTGTTATCACCCACCTCTGCGAAAGAGGTGGGTAATAGTGCGAATTATTTATAACAAACAAAGGTGCCTAAGAAAAAGGATTTTCATTCAGCAGATAAACTGTTTGTTATCACCCACCTTCGACTTGTCTGTTCTCTCTCCCTGTAATACTAGCTGCGGTTTAAACAAGGCATATTACTATACGTTTATTTCCGCACGCGCCGCACTCATCGCCGGCGTTGTTGCGCGCGAGAAGTACAAACGCCCGCGTCAACGGCGGCGGCGGCGACTGCGGAAAGTAAAGACGCATGCGACGACGCGGCGGCGGCGGCAGCGGCGCGCGCGCGCGCGGCAGCCGCGGCAGCGGCGGGCGTCTCGGGGAGGAAGGGCGGTTGGGGATGGGCTTGAGCGACTTTTAAGAACCTACTAACTTGTCATTACATTTTTCAATCTTTCTTATGTAGAAATGAAAAATATTTTTAAATACAAATAAATCTTGTTGACTATTTTAGTCTTTGATAAAGGTCATATTAACCAATGGTATCAAGAAAAAAGTCGCCCAAGAAATCATGTTCAGGTGAAATATACCTCCTTGTACTCCGTGTTTTGCCTCTGAGTAGTAGGCCCTATTTTGCAGGGTTAAATATCACACTCTGAACAGGTAAGTCGACGTGGGAGGTATACGATGACACAGACATGGGGTGTCAAACACGCAGGCCGTGGGTCATACTCTCAAGGACGGCCCGCGGGACATTTGCTTTTTCAGTCTTACAATCGACCGTTTTACATGTTAATTAAGCCGGTCCTTCGTTATCTAAGATTATCAGGTTGATATAGACGGTTTATCTATTAAAGATTACAATGCAAAATGTACTGAACATAATCTTTTAGGCATCGAAGAGTTATCTACATAAAGTCCATCACAAATTTATATAGTTTTAAAACATTTACATGTCTTTGCATAAGAAGATTTGAGAACTATGGTATGGCATGTTTGATAGGGGAAACAGACTGTGTGAACTAGCGAAACGAACAGGTGTGTAGAAGGATGTGCTACGAGAACCAGCAGAGACGTGTCATTCTACCTATCTAGAACATGGGGATTTACCTTGGTCAAATGACTGAAAAGGTGCAATTTCAAGGTGAGATATTCATTAACCAAGCAATTCTTCACGAATGGAGTCGAGACGAGTACTTCTGTTTGTTTTTTTCGCCTAGTATGCTGGTGAGACCAATAGCTCGTGACGAGTCGCGGTATTCTCAGCCGTCTGTGTAAGGTCTTCCATCATCTGTATATTGGACAAAGCATCATCACTGTTTAGGAGGACATCTTTAAAGGAATAAGACATTAGTAGTATTAATGAGCAAATTGACTTTTTGTATTATTATTACAGGAAAGACAAATGTATTCAATTGCACAAAACTTATTTTACTGATAATATACATGTCTTCTGTTAAAGATGACAGCAATGCGAGAACGTTTTAATGGTTTTGCCCTATATTTTCATGACCTGAAAAATATATGCTCCACCCATATGTATATATACTTTCAGTCGTTCTTGTATTTGAGTAAAAAGTCATTTTTTTCTCTGAGTTATGTAAAAGGACGCTTTTCTCTCCCTTATTATGGTGTTATGCGATTTTTCTTTTCCAAACGAATGTTTTCTACTTGCCATTAATGGCAAAAGTACTAAAAATATTGCTTCGGTTGCCACTTTTTTTCTCTTTAGGTGTGTGATTTTAACCTTTCCTCTATAATTTACCTCCTTGACTCTATGTTGCTCGCCATATGCCCCTTTACTGTCGTGTAAAAATCAGGAATGTCTAATGCAGTCGCATAGAAAGAAAAAGTAAGTGCCTTTGTTTGCAAGTAATATGATGATTATGGAAAATATATAGTTATTGATGACTTGGTTAAAAAAAAAAAGAAATGGAAATTCGCATGCCAGCTGCTAAGACCTATTGCATCGAGAGTGTCATGTACACTTTCTACTCCTTTGGAGTAAATTTATCCTTGATTGAAAATCCCGGTTTTAGGCGAATTTATCTGTGTCCAATAGACGTAAAATTATAAAAGCTCTATGACAAAAAAAGTTATTTTATCCTTAAACTTTTTCATATCTTATAAAAGTCCTTTGTTTTGATAAAGAATCTGCTGCTAAAACGGCAAATAGTATGTTAACAATTACTTGGCCTTCTTCTTTTATACATTTTTTCCTCTCTCTTTTATTTTGATGGTGAAAATGGTTTTTAGGGGCATTTAACGGTTTTCGTCGCTACGACAATTAGCGAGTAACTTGATGAAAATGTATGCATTACTTAAAAATGGTGCATAAATGTGCGTAATACAGGTAAAATGATAAAACTCTATGACAAGAAGGGCAAACGAGTTGTATCATTTTATCCTAAAACGTCTTCATATCTTATCAAAGCCTTTGTTTAGATAAAGGGCCTGTGGCTAAAAACGTAAAATGTGTTACAATTGCTTAAACCTTCTCTTTTACA
>NW_020870301.1:1019640-1022140 GCF_003789085.1 Penaeus vannamei
TCTACCTCTTCCACAGGCCTATTATTGAAAAAAAGGATGAACACGAGGTGGCAACACTCCCACTGGCCACGAAGTGGCGACATTTTGTCCTGCATTTTCTCATGTGACTATTGGGGAGATTACTGTGATTTGGCGTCATCTCCCTTGCATCGCCCTCTTTGCCAACCCACGGACTTCGGCCGCCCATGCTTCGCCGAAGCCCGAGGAACAAGCTGTTTATCTCCGCCAGTGAGGAGGATGCTCGCACTCGGCGTGTTGCCACAACGAACCCTTTTTTATTATTTTTAAATAAACGTATTTTGTGTTATTTTCTTGGCACCTCTCTCACCCCCACATCACAACCTCAGATGGGATTTAACGCTCATTAAGTTTTTAACGTTTGGGAATATTTATTATTTTACTTCAATATTTATAATGAAACAGAATTCAATTCATTTTATTTCGAAGTCGTATTTTATTTTCACATTATAATATTTACTTTTATTTCCTACTTTTATTTATCAGATTTTACATATTGTTATCACTTTTACGATGGTTCTTTTAACGCAAAGTTTTTATTTCAATTTCTTAAGGTAATGATTCTTCTATCAAGTTTTATTATTGAAGTATTTCCTTTTTACAGTTTTTATCGATTTCAACGTGACTTTTATCAAGTTTGCAATAGAGGAAAACCCTGATTTTCTCTTACTCCAGCGTAAGAACTGACTCGGGAAGTCAAAAGACTAGCTCGGGGGATTCGAGGATTGGTCGTGACCCTGACTGCTTGTGAGGGAACCCCGGAACGGGCCTTCCCTTTTGTTTCTCAGATAAGTGGTTGTGGAGATATCTGAACATAGGAGGCGAGAAACATTTGCAAAGTTATTTCTTCGGAAAAGTGACCAAGTTAATCGGTGCCAATTTATTTGTGATTTTATTTCCTTCATGTATAATTTTATCAGTATTTTCTCGTTTTATTGTTCAGTGTTTTCTCGTTTTATTGTTTTATCGTTTACTGTTTTTATAAATCATTTTACATGTGATCTCGGGTTTTCCCCTAAGCCTGTGAAGGGACAGAGTATCAGCAGAAAGCATAAATGTAATTTCTTGTACATGACAGTTAATTACTTTGCTAATTGCGTTGGAGATTTCTCTCCGCACACGCCTCTCTTCGGCGTAGTTCACACTTACCAACCTTTATATTCTCGCCTCAACCATATACACCACACGCACGCACCACACACATTCACACAATCTATCGCTCCTTTCCTGCATCGTCTTCTACTCTATCCTCCTTCCCACAAACAACATACGTTCCTGTACGGTAATTAAATGGGTGGTGGCAGTGACGCTACTTTTACACTGTTAAGGCGAGATAATTATATTCGTAGTTCACTACACCGTAGGTTTGGGTGTTTGGTGTAGCTGTATATGGTAGGAGGGTCTGGCTGTGGTAGATTTAAAGGTAGAATGTATGCAAGTAGAGTATGGGAGTGGTAACTAGAAGAGCCCCAGTTGTATTTGATATGCGCTGCGCAGTACTTGAGGAAGTAAAGGTAGATATCTGACAGTAGAATATGGAATTTATGCTTGCAAGTAGACCATCAGAGTGATTAGTGAAAGGGTAGATACCTGCCAGTAGAATAGGAAACTAGTCATAGGTTAGATATGTAAGTAGTGTTACCAGTACAGTTAGAGAGAGAGAGAGAGAGAGAAAGAGAGGGGGGGGGGGGAAGAGAGAGAGAAAGAGAGAGAGAGGGGGGGGGGGAGAGGGGGGAAGAGAGAGAGAGAGAGAGAGAGAGGTGGGGAGGAGAAAAAGAGAAGGTACATGCTCTGACCCTTCATTTAAATGGTGCTATTTTTTAATATGGAAGAGGTAAAGGTCGAGGGAGGACCGTTTTTGTGGGGCAGGGAAATGCTAGTAGGGCGCGGAGGCGGAGAGTGGTAGATTTTAGACTTGCAACTAGTTATTCTGATAGATATATGTTAATGAGGGCGTTATGAGGTGGGTAGATTACGTGCTTCAATACAAACGAAAAGAGAGGTTGGGACAAACAGGATGTACAGAGAAAATTGTGTATATATATGTACATGTATGTATATACATAGGCTACATACGCACTAACACACAATCATACACACAGGCAAACACAAGCACACACGCATTTATACCAACCTTTCTCAAGTCACAGCAGCACCAGGCCGCAGGGTTACCAATCCCATCCCACAGCACACTTGGCGTTTTGGGAAACCAAAAAATTATATCCCCCAACCGTGGTCTGGGACAGCCCCACATTTGTGTGTTTTGATTAAAACTTTCAACTGTCTAATTTTTCCCAAACCAGTGTCCAAATTTTTCAAAGGTCCAGAAATAATAACTATCAAATGCCTGATTTTCACTTCCATCTGACTTGAACAACGTCCCAATTTTTCAAAGATCTAAAAATTAAAACTATTGACTGAGACTTTTCCCTCCACCTAATCTAACCGAATCTGTGTCTAAAAATTCAATAGTCCAAGATTC
>NW_020870302.1:13235-33235 GCF_003789085.1 Penaeus vannamei
CAGATGCAGGCGTTGGCGACTCTCCTGAAAGCCAGCAGCCCACACTGTCCACCGCTGCCGAGGGATGGTGACAGCCGCTGCTGCTACGCTACCACCCTTGTCAACCCTTCAGCCTCGTAGCGAGGAGGTCGCTGAGCAGCCGCCTCGTCTGCCTCCACCTGTGACTGTAAGTACACAGCGTCCTGCACCTGTAGCCTCGTACTTGGCTCCTGTGTTGGGTGGCCAGCCAGATGCTGATGCAGGAGACAGGAGAGACACCCTAGGGCACCAGTGGGTTACAGCTGCTACCTCTAGAGAGCCAGCTTCCTCGTCTGCAGCCGGATTGCAGCCACCACCACCCATGTTGTCGGGGTCCGTACCAGGCCTGCGGCCATCTGCAACCTTCAGTGCTGCCTCAGTCGACACAGTATAGGCTGCACCTGCAGCAAGCTACAGCTCTCACAGCCCCCTGCCCATCTACACATGGCACCTCCATGTGCGAATTGTATGCCGCCCTACTCCAGTCAGTGCCAGCTCAACTGTGGTCACGCCTGTCCTCGCTCTACACTGGCCAGTGGACGTGATGAGGTGCCCGTCTTTTGTGGTGAGACGCCTGCCTCCCTGGGTATTCAGCGAAGTCAGGAGCTGGAGTCCTGGATATCCAGCATCGAGCTTTCGACCCGGCCTGCCACCTCCGAGGCTTACATCCGCATGGCACGTAGCAGGGTAAGTGGATATGCCTGGTCGGTGCTGAACAGTCCTGTGTTCGCCAGCATCCAGGACTGGGTGAGTTTCAAGGCTCAACTCCGGGACCAGTTCCGTGGTGTGGCCACGGCTCAGCATTTTTACGATATGCTTGGCCAGGCAAGGATGGCAGTAGGTCAGGGGCCGCTGGACTTCTTTCGCTCAGTGGAACTGGCAGTGCAGCAAGGTGTGTGCGACTATCCACAAGACATCAGGAATGCTGAGGGCCTGATGCAGCGCACCTTCCGGGAAGGACTGCCTGGTTGGCTTCGTGGACAGCTACTCTGGCACGACTTCCCCTCTGCTCGTAAGATGGCCGAGAAGTGCCAGGCCGTCTGGGATTCTGTGGTTGGGGCGAGACACACCCTTCTGGATGTTCACGGGCTCCTGAGGATGGGGCCACCTCAGCCTAGCACGTGACAGGATGGTCCTGGGCTTGTACCACCCAGGGCAATATCCTGATGCAACCACACCTGGCCTGGAGTTTTACGGGGACCTTCTACCTCAAGCGGCGCTGGTTGGTGGGACACCTGCATCCGCCGTTCCTGACACAGGTTCACAGCCAGCTCGAACCCCTGCCGCAACATCACCCCGCAGATGGTCTCGCAGGATGGGAAGTCGGCAGCGACCTTGGTGTGACTACCATCGGATGGAGGGCCATCACACCAGCGATTGCCGGGCAAGAAGAGGTCGGTGCTACAATTGGTGAGACGGGCACCTGAGAGCTACGTGTCCCTTTGGCCAAGGCCGCTCGGGTGGAGTCTCCCAGCTTGCGGGCGGCCGTGCTAGCACAACGGGAACTGAACAGCCAGCCAAGAACTAGGTTCACTGGACGGCCCATGATAGTCCTTGAATGGAGGGGTAAGCCGTTTTCCTGCTTTTTGGACACAGGGTCAGAGGTGACGATGGTGAAGAGGGAGGCCGTTACACGCCTGCCAGGAGTCCGCTTGCACGCCAGCTCAAGAGCTTACAGGGCGTCAGGCCAGCCGACCCCTGCCGTGGCAGAAGTGGATCTTGCCTTCACCATCCATCCGAAGCTGAGTGTCACCCACCGGACCTGTGTTGTAGAGGGTCTTGCTTCCCTGGCACATCTTGATGGGAATGGACCTGTTACACCGCTTCCCTGTCCGCATGGTCCTTGAAGGTCTCTCTGCCAAGAACTACGTGGAGTTGGATGGCTGCCGTCACAGAATATCGTTCACCAGAGGGGGCACAACTGGTTATCATGTGCCTGCTTGCCATGATGTTGCTGACGAAACCCCTGAAGCAGTCGAGACTCCTGAGCTGTCGCAGTCCCTTCACGGTAGCCGTCTCGCCTGTCCACGTAGCTGAGGAGACTGTGGTAGAGGCTAGGTCTGGCAAGTTTGTGGCTGCTACTGTGACCCGCAGCTCTCCTGATGACACACGCCTGGCCATTGTTGAGACCTGCACTGATCGCCTCACCGTTCCCCGCACCCTTGTGACTGTCCAGGGTCGCCGTTCCAGTGTGTGGGTTGTTAACCCGCACCCGAAGCCACGGAAGGTTCGCCCAGGTACTGTGCTGGGGTATGCTTCTTTCCTGGAACCAGAGGAGGTGGTATGCACAGTCCCAGCCTCTGCGATGACCTCCGACACCCCAGACAGCAAGCCTCCTGCAGAACGCTTGATGGCCACGGCCACTCCAGACCTGGAGTCAGAAGAGTTCTCAGAAGGAGGACTTTCTGGACTGTGGTGAGTTCCAGGATGATGATTACCACAGTACTGCATGTCTGGACTTTGGGTACGAGGATGAGGACTTCTTCATGTTTCCGGACACACCTGCCCTGGATGAAGCTTGTCAGCATGAAGAGTTGGAGGCTGCCTGTGCTGCTGTAGACTCAGGTACTGGTGGCACTGAGGCAGTCGGTGCTCCCCTTCCCATTGCCCTCGGGCATCTGACAGCAGACCAGGAGGGGCAGCTGCGTGAAGTGCTAGACCGTTTCCCAACTCTGTTCTCAGGAGACAAGCTGGCAGTAGGGCATGTTCCAGGAGTGCAGCATCGTATCGTCACTACAACCGATACCCCAGTTTGTGTGCGACAGTGGAGGCTTCCACAGAAGAAAGGAAGTGATACGCACAGAGTGTGACCGTATGCTGACCCAAGGCGTTATTGAACCATCCTCGAGCCCTTGGCTGTCACCGGTGGTACTGGTCAAGAAGAGGGATGGAACTCACCGTTCTGTGTCGACTACCGGGCCTGAATCGGGTGACGACCCCAGACGCCTACCCTCTTCCCCGCATTGACGAGATGCTGGACTCTCTGACAGGGCGCACCTGGTTCACTGTTCTCGACAGCCGGTCAGCCTACTGGGCCATCTCTGTGCACCCTGATGATCGCCAAAAGACTGCCTTCAGTGACGGCCATCGACTGTTGCAGTTTCGCAGACTTCCCTTCGGCCTCTCAACTGCACCGACGACGTTCCAGAGGACCATGAACGTTGTCTTGGCTTCTGTCTTGGGACGTCACACCCTCGCGTATCTGGACGATGTGGTGGTTGCATCGGCAGCTTCAATGAACACCTGCAGCATCTCCAGGAGACTCTAGCCCTTCTGAGACGCAGGGATGAAGTTAAACCTGGAGAAGTGTGAGCTTGCCAAGCACCAGGTGAAGCTCTTGGGCTTCATTGTTGGTCCTGAGGGTGTGAGACCCAACCCGACAAGACTGCTGCCATTGCTGACATGAAGCGACCTCGCTCATGCAGGATGTCCGCCGCTTCCTGGGTGCTTGTGTTTCTTCCGTCGCCACATCCAGGGGTTCGCGGTGATGGCTAAGCCCTGACAGCCCTTACCAAAAAAGGGTGAAGTTGAGTGGGGAGACGCTGCTCAGCTGGCCTTCACCGCTTTGAAGGACACTTGGTAAGGAACCCAGTGCTTTGCCTGCCGAACTTCAGTCGCCTTCAAGGTGCACTGCGACGCCAGCACACAGGCTTTAGGTGGGGCCTTCTTCAGCGTGACGCAGAGGGTGTGCCTCATGCTGTCGCCTACTGGTCCCGTACCCTGAAGGATGCTGAGACCCGATACGCCGTTATCGACCTGGAGGCGCTGGCCTGTGGTGGAAGCTGTCCGAGCCTTTGACCTACATCTACGGTCCGTTTGAAGTTTGGACCGATCACCAGCCTGGTTGAGGTATTTTCCGGTGAAGAAGACCACCGTCTGAGTCGGTATGCACGAGCTTGGGGGCTATGACTTTGTGCTGAAGTACAAGGTAGGAGCCAGCAACCATGTGCCAGACCTCCTTTCACGACCTGCAGGTGATGGTTCTCCACCTGCGGAGAAAGCTTGCCCGCTAGAGCAGGCCCAAGAGACACGTGAGGATGACCGAGTGCTATGTGAGTGACGTGCTTTTGTGAACCGAAGTCTGAACAGTTGATCCGATAGTGTGCCTTAAAGCTCCTGAGCTTCGTGCTGTGTTGTGAAGTTTTTGTGTTTGTTCTTATTGTGATTATTTTTACTAGTCACTTTTGTATTTTGATATTTTATGTTGTTTGTGCTTTTGATCTTTTAGTTTTACCGTTTTTATGATTTTAAATTTCTTTGTGCGTATTGTTTTAGGGTACTGGCCCTTCCGGAGGTTTGGCGTTTTCCGTCCCGGGGAGGGCTGTAGAGTTACGTATTTTAGTTACACGAAAGCCCCCGGATTCATGGATTCGCTTATGCGAACGGGTGGTCGTGTTGCCCACTTGGGGTGTTCACTTTTTATTTTAATGCCTTTTTCTGATGCCCTTTTGGCAAGCCCTTGCCCTTTTATAAACGCCACACCTCCAGAAGTATGTATAGTAAGTTTTGGGTCCGGTAGGAGCTCGTTTACCCCACTCAAACCTCTTACAATTTGGATACTTGGCTACCCCTGCCGTGACGCGCCATGGAGTCGCCACAGAGGGCAGTTGGCGGGTGACCTTGACTGTGGAGAGGTGTGAGTGTGTTCTGGGGAGGACTCTTGATCTTTGATTTGTGCCTCACTGTGATATTTTGTGATATGCTGCGGTGCTACCTTGTTGCCAGTGACTGTCGTTGCCTCTCCGTGATTTCGAGGCTGTAGTAGCAGTAGCTTTTCGTAAATAAAGCCGTGCACAAGAACAGTTTTTGTGTCCACTCCTGTAGGAGGTAGTTATGGCCGGCTTCTCCCCATGCCCATGCCCACATCTTCTCTACGGTCCGAGGATCACTCGTCGCTCCTATAGTAGGGTGAATGTCGGTGCCCCCACACTTTTACCACGCTACACAGCAAATGAGTAATATGAAAACGCTAAAGATATGATTGTTATTTTACTTATTTTTTTAGTAATTACTTTTCAACCTGCATTCTTAAGTTGCTTAGCTCCAAAATCAGTAGAAGTCATATGGCAAGTGCATCAAAAGTGGCGAGAATTGAATTAGAAATATCTATACTCCCGATATGCTTGCAATGTGGAGCAGATCTCAATGATATGACTGAAATATCATGTTGAAATGTAATGCAAAAAACAAAAGTTACATTCTACTAAAGTGTATGAATTATATGTGAACAGCCTTAAAGTTAGGTAATGCTCATTTAGACTATGTCATCGATCATACCACGTTGAAAGCACCGCTTCTCGTCCGATCAGCGTACTTAAGCAACGTTGGGGCTGGTCAGTACGTGGATGGGTGACTGACTGGGAACACCAGATGTCGTTGGCATTTTAATTTATATGCGAAATATGTTACAGCCGTTGTTACTTTTGTGTCTTTAATGATTATTAATGATTTTTTGTCATTATCATCATTACTATTCGATGTAATTTATGATTATTGCCGTTATCAATAGAATTTGGGGCAGAGACTGGAATGTTCTGCAGTGTGCTTGTTAACCTATGAATATAATTGATATATTTCCACAAATAGCAACCGAAAATAAAGTAAACGTGTTTTCTAATTATTTCCCGTCTTACCTTGATTAATTAATCAGAGCCGAAATGCGATCCGTGAAGCGTCGACAACTTTGGGGAGTAAATCCAATACTGATTGATGATTTAACAAATTCTTGTGTCTGCTAGAGTTCTATAAACTTTCATGTATCACATCATAGTTTCCAACTTATACTTAAACATAGGAAAGGAAAAATATATTTATATAAAAGTACACATAAAATTACTGTATTTGAAACCACTGCCGAGATTATAGTTAAAACGCAATCTTGTTTTCTTAGAGATTGACGTTATTAGTATTTTATTTCCAGTGTTCTTTTGCAGATATCATTATTCAAATGATTAATATTATTACTAAAGCCAAGGATACATTGTACTAAAGTGTATGAATTATGTGTGAACAGCCTCAAAGTTAGGTAATGCTCATTTACATTATGTCAACGATCATACCACTTTGAAAACACCGCTTCTCGTCCGATCAACAAAATTAAGCAACGTTGGGTCTGGTCAGTACTTGGATGGGTGACCGCCTGGGAATACCGCATGTCGTTGACATTTTTTTTATATGTGCTGATTATGATATGCATTTCTTTAGAAATTATAGAAGTTCTTTTTATATACATATAAAGAAATCAATTAAAATCATACTCCATTCAGTAGGAAATAGAGTAAAAGTCAAGACGTTGGAGAGGATAGACAGAAAACGGATGTCAGGCTAACTAATGTAAAAGTAATTTTGCTTCACACAAACATTTCATTAAATAACATGAGCGAAACGTATTTTACGACAGTCTTAAAAATCATTGTACCCTACAAATAGTGATAACTGTCTTGATAAAAATAATCACACAAGATTATTGTATTTAAGACTACGATTGAGTCCGCAAAAATGTTAAAACAATTTTGAAAGTTTGCTTTTGCATCATTCATTGTAGAGTGCCAGGGCCAGAAAATTTGTGAAAATGACTCGTCTGTGCGTGATTTTAGTAAGCAGGGAGCACAAAAGAGATACACTTCCCATACTGATCATCTTCTCTGACTGGTGTATGTAGGTTTAACTGCATGGCAGGTAAGATGAATTTGCAGCAAAGAAAAACTCAAATGTAGATGTACATTGCCATAAATATACAGGCTGCTATCCATAATATCGTCAACGATCATACCACGTTGAAAGCACCGCTTCTCGTCCGATCAGCGTAGTTAAGCAACGTTGGGTCTGGTCAGTACTTGGATGAGTGACCGACTGGGAACACCAGTTGCTAGTAGTATTTTATCATAAATGATAAGTATGTTAAGCATTTCTTAAAAATATAAAGCAGTTCTTTTTATATTTAAAGAAATCAATGGAAATTATGCTCCAAGCAATAGGAAAAACAGTAATAGTAAATTACTATGGGAGAGGGAAAAGATAGACAATAATTGGATAGAATCAATTTAGAGGTAATTGCATTAGTGATAATAGGAATAATTTTATCAATGATCTGCAAAAAATGAGAATAGAATATTGATAACATAAATTGTAAGAAAGCGACTGCGTTTTAACTTTAATCTCGGCAGTAGTCATATATGGTACTTTTATATACACATATCTAATACTCACGTCTACCTGGGTGTATTTTTAGATAGGACGCTCTCCTTCAAACAACCCGTGGAGAAGCTCAAGAAAAAACTGGTGAGCCGTAAAAGCTTACTAAGCTGGCAAACTCACAGTGGGGAACTGACCCTGCTACCTTGAAACAATCTGCTCTGGCACTGTGTTATTCAACAGCTGGGAACTGTGCTCCTGTATGGTCTAGATCCTGCCACTCTTGGAAGGTGGACCCGGAACTTAACAGTGCTTGTCGTACCATCACAGGCAACCTAAAGCCAACAACTCTACCAGCCCTCTACAGGCTTGCAAGTGTCTGCTCGCCTTCCATAAGACGTGATGCTATCACCAAGGCAGAGACAGAGAAACAAATACCAGACAACAGGCACCCTCTCCATCACCACCAAGGAGTGCAGCCGAGACTGAAGCCACGCAAGAGCTTTGTGACTGTCTACCGTCTTGGTAACGAATCACTGTCAACATATAGACTTAGACGATAGACTGAGACTGACCACCATCACAGTGAGTCCGTCCCTGAGCCAGGTGAAAATCTCTCTAATGGCTCTTCATTCAGCCGAAAAGACTGGGTTGCGTTCAATCGTGCTAGGGCAAAGGTAGGAAGAACTGGGGACAATTTGCTTAGATGGGGGCTCTCTGAGCGTGCTCAGTGCACATGTGGAGAGCCCATTCAGTCCATGGACCTCATACTTCAAGGATGCCTTGGGGGTCCAAACTGCACTGACTTAGATCAAGTTGAAGCCAACCAAACTGCTTTTGATTGGCTTTTGTGGTGGTGTGATAAGATTTGATGATATACATATATGTCCTGTTATTTTATCATTTCTCCCTTTTCCCAGTGCTTAAATATTAATTGCAAATCCTTATTTTTATATAAATTTAATGCACGAAAATTGATAGAAGTCAAGCAGACACAATAGTTTGGTAAATCATGAACCGGATTTGGATTTATTCCCCCAAGTAGTCGGCGCTTCACTGATCTCTTCTCGGTTCTAGTTAATCAATGCAGGACTGAAAAGTATTAGAAAACATGTTTACTTTTCTCGGTAGATATCTGTGGAAATCAATTATATCTTAACAAGCACAAACACAATACAAAACAGAACATTATATCCAGTCTCAGATAATATTGACAACAGCGATAGCCATATGCTAAGAATGATAGTGATAATGATAATGTTTAAAATACTAGTAATAATCATAAAGAATGCAAATGTAACAACTAATAATAATGACAATACCAACATCAAAGGCAAGACAATAGCATCAACGAAGTTACATGAAAACAGTAAAGATAAAGAACATTTCTCCTTATGGTGCGCTATATCATTTAGAGATTTATAAGCAGATACAATATCATTTTACTCCATTTTCATTCATTACTCTTTCAACCTCCATTCTTCACGAAGTTGCACAGCTCGAATAATTGTAATCATACGGTAGGTGCATGAAAGTGGCGACAAATGAGTTAGAAATATCTATACTCCCGATGATGGTCGGTTGTTACTGATGCTTACATTGTGGAACAGATATCACAGGAGTATCATTGTAATAGTTTGGTGCAACAACAAGATACATTCTACAAAATATATGAAAAAAAATAGTACTTTAATATAATGAGGTAATGTTCATGATATTGATGTCAATGATCATACCATGTTGAAAGCACCGCTTCTCGTCCGACCAGCGAAATTAAGCAACGTTGGGTCTGGTCAGTACTTGGATGGGTGACCGCCTGGGAACACCAGATGTCGTTGATATTGTTTTTATATGTTGAATATGTTATGCATTTCTTTACAAATTATAGCAGCTCTTTTTATATACATATAAAGAAATCAAGAAAATTATACTTTATTCAGCAGGAAATAGAGTAAAAGTCAAGACGTTGGAGAGGATAAACAGAAAACGGATGTCAGGGTAACTAAAGCAATTTTGCTTTACACAAATATTTAATTAAATTCCTCCTGATGCGAGCCATATTTTACGACGGTCTTTAAAAAAATCATTGTACCTTATAATGATAATAGTGATAATTGTATTGATAAAATAATCACAGAACAGAATTATGGTAATTAAGACACGTCTAAAAAAAATCACTCACGATTAAGTCTTTGCAAAAATGTCAAAGCAATTTTGGAAGTTTGCTTTTGTACCATTCATTGTATAGTTCCAGAACCGGAAAACTTGTGAAAATGACTCGTCTGTGCGTGATTTTAGTGAGCAGGGAGCACAAAATAGATACACTTCCCATACAGATCATCTTCTCTGAGTGGTGAATATAGGTGTAACTGCATGGCAGGTAAGATGAATTTGCAGCAAAGAGACCAAAGGAAAACTCAAATGTATATCTACATTGCCATAAATATACAGGCTGCTATTAATAGAATCGCCGACGATCATACCAAGCTGAAAGCACCGCTTCTCGTCCGATCAGCGAAGTTAAGCAATATTGGGTCTGATCAATACTTGAATGGGTGAACGCCTGGAAATACCAGATACTCTTAGTATTTTATCATAAATGCTAAGTATGTTAAGCATTTCTCGAGTTTAAAGCAGCTCTATTTTATATTTGTATAAAGAAATCAATGGAAATTATGCTCCAAGCAATAGCAAAACAGTAATAGTAAATTACCGTAGGAAAGAGCTTCCCGCCTCCTTTTATATCCTTGTGGTAGACGTGGACTTAATGCCTGCTGGGATTTTACTTCTCCAATTTAGACGGCTCTGTTCCGGTTTATTGTGATTTTAAAATGAACGAGAACCTGAAGCTCTGTAAAAAAAAAGTTTATTATTGGAAATGCAACCCCACACCTAATATTGAGAATCTGAGCTTACCATATGCTAGGACACACCATTCTATGATAGGTCTCTTCAATACCATTTCCTTCGCAAATTGATAATAACGGAGTTATTGAGGGCATAAAATTCACTGTTTCCAGGAGCCGCAGAAGCCTTCCCGCTCTAGCGCCCCTACAAAATGACAAAGTCGTTAAGAGCGACTAAAGTCGGAGGGATTTGTAGCGGATGACGTATGCGCGGGAAATCAAATGAGCCAATTAGATTCGTTCGTGAACGTGACGTGACCATAGACATTCAATAGAACCAATCAGATATGGAATAGATCATCACGTGACATTAGAAGCTTGGCCTAGAAGAAAGCAGTTGAAATTCAAATCAGTTTAATCATGGCTACACAGTACGCAGGTTGTGATTACAATTAATTCGACTTTCTCGCAAAATATCATAGTAATAACGAAGCTAGTTTGCAATATCTATGAGATCACGGCGTTCTTCCAGTGGAAGTCCAGTGCCCGTACTGCAAGACACCCTGTCATTAAAGAAAAGACAGACACCAGTGGGTTCGTGGACAGAGGTCGCAAAGACAAAACGGAGAAAACAGTGCAACTTCACGGTAAGCGATTACAAAGGGACATTTCTCTCGGGAACTAGACTTGAACCCTATCAAATACTCTCCTTCATCAACAACTGGCTAAGCAAACACTGGGGTAATCAGACCGTTATGGGGTGCCTCAATATTGCCGGGAAGCTGTACGCTCCGCTGTCCGATAAGGAACGGCGGATAGCGATCGCAATTCCCGCCAACAATGACGTGGATGACCCCGACGATCCCAGTGACCCGCAGCCTGGCTTGTCTGGAGTTAGTGCATAAGGTAAGACGTGGTTGAACTGTTCCTGGGTCTGGGCCCTCAAGCCGGAACATACGAGGAGAAGATTTTGCAGACTAGGCGGGGGGTGAGAGGGCGGCAGCCCCCCACCCCCTGGAAGGGGGTTTTAGTTAGCGAAGTCCCCTTCAGCCACTACAAACGTGTCAAATACCTGGTTTGCCCGGGCTCGGTAAATTTGAATTTGTAGTGTTTTATCGATATTTCTCGGAATTACCCCCCCGATTTTCTTGAATCTGTATCTTGCCCTCCCCTACTATCGGGACCGATATCGTAGTTGTGCTTCGTTTGCGAAGGAAATGAGTGCTAGATTTGTTCGAAACACGACGAAAGCTATCGGAAAATTATTTTATTCGTGCAAAATAGCCTGTGGTTTTGCAATTCCAAATAAATTCTTATTAAGTGTAAAGACAAAGGACGGCACATCAGTCCTTCAGGAACCATGAGCTGGTAGGAGAGATAAGGAACGACAAAGCAGAGGCATATCGCTTGTACCATATGAGTTAATGAAATTAAATGCAATCTAGGAAGCAAGAACCGTTATTAAAAGGGACATGACTAATGATAATTCAACGCCGCAAAAAATAAATATATATAATGAAAAATAAAATTAGTAAGATAAACAAATTAATCATTAAATAAAACAGGTGCTTGTCAAAAATCTCATTACTGATCTAAAGGTCTGTGCATAGGTTTTAGCGCTGAAGTGGCCCCCAGAAATGAAACTGAAGTACCCTTTTGTTAAACGAAGGTAAGATTAACGACAGTAAATTTATCTGAAAGCGGATTTTGGATTCTTTCACTAAAAGGGAAAGTACATTCTTTAATATAAATATTTTTAAAACTATATCATCAGATTTTTGGTTAATTTCTATCGTGAAGCATTGGTGAGAAAGTTAATTAGTTTTACAGTAAATATTACTTAGTGATTTTATTACACAACTTCGTCCAAACCAAAATGGAATAAAGAGAAACAAAGGAATCACACAAAATTGAAATAAATCAGTAGAGTGAAGACCTGATATCTCAAATATCCGTGTCAGTGACATCTAATAATCAAATGAAAAGCCAAACCATGTACCTTTATTTCTAATTATGCGGCCAATTTATTTTATCTTATTTTATAATTCCACTACGAATGAACTTAATATTATCTTCATTTAGTATGTATTACTGTACACTGCCATGCACATGAACAAAGAAGAACCATTGCAAATAATGGAATTATTTCTTTCTCTCTCTCTCTCTGTCCATCATTCTCTCTCTATCTATCTCTCCATCATTCTCTCTCTCTCTTTCTCCAACATTCTCTCTCTCTCTCTCTCTTTCTCCATCATTCTCTCTCTCTCTCTTTCTCCATCATTCTCTCTCTCTCTCTCTCTTTCTCCATCATTCTCTCTCTCCCTCTCTCTCTTTCTCCACCATTCTCTCTCTCTCTCTCTCTTTCTTCATCATTCTCTCTCTCTCTCTTTCTCCATCATTCTCTCTCTCTCTCTCTTTCTCCATCATTCTCTCTCTCTCTCTTTGTCCATCATTCTCTCTCTCTCTCTCTCTTTCTCCATCATTCTCTCTCTCTCTCTCTCTTTTCCATCATTTCTCTCTCTCTCTCTCTTTCTCCATCATTCTCTCTCTCTCTTTCTCCATCATTCTCTCTCTCTCTCTTTCTCCATCATTCTCTCTCTTTCTCCATCATTCTCTCTCTCCCTCTTTGTCCATCATTCTCTCTCTCTCTCTCTCTTTCTCCATCATTCTCTCTCTCTCTCTCTCTCTCTCTTTCCATCACTCTCTCTCTCTCTCTCTCTCTCTCTCTCTCTCTCTGGCATCTATCGAACTCGAGTTGGCGGGCATTGAAGGGCTCAGGCGACGAAACAGTGTCACGCATGCGCAGAAGCAGGGGGCTGAGCTAATTCTCGGATAGATGATATGGCTCCGCCTCCACGAACTATGACGTCATGAGCCCGACGCGTCCGGCATCAAAACCCTAACGCGAAGAGTTCGTGTACAACCCGGGACGTCCGGGGTTTGGAAAAAAAAGGAGATGACGGCCTAAAATAGAAGTTATGAAATTCAATTTTCAAATTAATCTCGCCATGACTTCCGTCTGTGTAGGATGTGGTATCAAACCATTCCAAGTTATAAAAAGTTATTTTGAAGACGATGAGGCTAGCTTGAAACTATTACATGAACACGGAGTTCTACCCTCTGAAAATGCCCTGCGACCGGCCGTCGCGTCGCTCATGCTCACCCAGACCTCTCCCGCAAGCCGCTCCATTGATATGACGACCCTCACCCCGGCCCCTCCTCTGCATAGGTATGTTTTAGGTTTATTTTCACTGAAGTGACTAAATGTACGGTGTTTCGCGTGCGTACGAACGGCATGTGGAAGCGCCCGATGCCGACTTTGTCCGACGCTCTCTCCTGCCGTGAATAAGTGGAGGATTTTTTGTTTTCTTGGGTGGGGGTGGGGGGGCCAGCCCCCCAATAGGGGGGTCCAGGGGCACAGCCCCCTGCAGTGTAATTTTCGTAACTACGACCGACATGCGGGACCCCCCGATGCCGAGTCTGTCCAACACTCTCTCTTGCCGTAAATACGTGGAGGATTCTTTGTTTTTCCTGGGCGGGGGCAGCCCCCCAACCCCCCGCACTAAATCGGTACCGTGGTTACAGCAGAGAACGAGAATTCCATAGTGCACATGCATTATATCAAGAGTGGCGTAACCCTGGTATGGAAAAGACAATCTAGCCATTTCCGATGCAAACGAACACCAGAATCAACCGAACCAAAATAATAGAAATCGAACGAATCTAGTTTCGTCTAGAAAAGCATAGGTGACGTCTTTATCCAAATTTACCGTTGTTGTTGTTTTTTTCTTTTCTTTTTTCAAAGGTTTTCAGATTTCCAGTGTTTTGTGCTGATTTCTGTTCCTTCAGATTTGTTCCTTTTCTACACGTTTGCTTCTTTGGATTATACTATTTGTTAATTATTTATATTTACGTTTGTTTTCTCTTGGGTTTCAACTTTATAAATCCATGTTTTTTTTTCTTTCTTTACTTTCCTTTCATTTTTTGTTTGACTGTCTTCCTTTATTTCAGTTTCTCTTTTATTGTTTCCGTTTCACTGATTCCTCTTCGTTTTCTTTCACTAATCTCTCCTTTGTTTCCTGGTTGACCGTTTTCTCTTCTTTTGTTTCCTGTTTCACTTACTCATTGTTTTATGTTTCACTGATTTATCTTCCTCTGTTCTCTGTTTCAATGTTTTGTCTCCCTTTGTTTTACATTTCCCCGATTCCTCGTCTCTTGTTTCGTATTCACTCCGCTGTTTCATGCGTTTTCACTTCTATTTCCCTCTAGACTTCAATTTTTGTTTACACTGCTTACTCTCGTTGTGGTTTGCCCTTAACTTATCTAAGCTTCGTACGTATATCGGTGCATTTGTCTTCTCGTTTCCTTTACCTCTCGCTTTCTGCACCACAGATTTCTCTATTATGCATTATTTTCTTTGATTTACTCGAGTATCTTTTTCACTGATTTTCTCTCCTATTTAGTATATCATGTAAGTCTCTCCTCACATCGACTTTACCAGATTCTCTTGTTTTGTATATCACTGATTTTTTTCCTTCAAATTCGGTATTTCACAAACTTCTCTGGTCAGGTTTTGTGTTTCAGTAATTTCTTTCTTACCGTTTTCTATTTCACTACTTTCATATTCGCTCTTCGATAATGAAAATGGAACTCAAAGTGTTGCACTCACTTTACTTTGCTAATAATAGGAGACATGCTTCAACTTTCAGTCACAACTAAATGACTGGCCCTTCTATCGTTATGCTATATCAATGACGTTATATATCAGATACACTTATTTTTGGTGTCTTCACTTATATATCTTCCGTTGTTTAAATTTTAAATACGGTGCAATTCACATGGTTTAAAAGCATGCTCTTTGCGAGTTCTCCGATACAGTTTGTGGCTCAGTTTGTGGCTTCCGGTCACTACTTGAACAGACGTCACGAACATGCTACCGCTCGATGTGTGTACCGTCACCTGATACAAGCTGCCATGGACAGTGAGGCAGACAAAGGTCGGTTTGTTTGTGACATTTATCGGTGTTTGACCGCGCTGTTTGCTTGGGCTGTATCGCTGTCTTGTATAGGCTGCGTGGTGATAGCATACGGAGGAGGCCCAAAGCATATATGTGGTTATATATACTTAGCGGAAGACAAGGCTACTTCAGGCCCCACATCGACTACAGGGCTACATACGGCTTCATCTTTCGCTTGTTTTGACGCTGTTCCTCTTCCATTTCACTGATTTTTTCCGTGTATTTTCATATCGACTTCTAGGTCACTGACTTTCATTTTCTATTTCATCGACTCCCCTCCTCTAGTATTTATTTGGCTAACCTTTCTCCTTTCGTTTTCTGTTTCAATAACTTGTCTTCTCTTGTTTTCTGTTTCATTTTTCATTTTCCTCCCGTTTTCTATTTCTTTTTCAATCCGCGAAACAGAACATGGGAGAAGAGACGTTAATGATGAATCTCTCTCTCCATCCACTAGGAAGTTGAGATCCACTACTTGGGGAAATTTGTGGACGATGACTTTTGTTACTTCCTCTCTACCACGACGACCATTGCCGTGTTTATTTGAGCTCTTGCATATAAAAGGCGCACGGGGAAAAGTATTATTCCTTTCTATCAGCAGAGTCTTGGAGGTTCAAGTGGGGTTTTCCAAGTTACACCGCAGTTCTAAAGTTTTCCAAAGAATGTCACTGATAGGATTATGGAAACATCAACCACTTTCGTGTATAATGCGGAAATAACAATCCTATTCTGTCGCGTATATATATATATATATATATATATATATATATATATATATGTATATATATGTATATATATATATATATATATATATATATTATGTGTGTGTGTGTGGTGTGTGTGTGTGTGTTGTGTGTGTGTGTGTATAAATGTGTATATGTGTGTGGTGTGTGTGTGTGTGTATATGTGTGTGTGTGTGTGTGGTGTATTATATATATATATATATATATATATATACATATATATATGTATATATATATATACTTTTTTTTCTTTTTCTTTTTTCTTTTTTTACCTAGCGTAGTATCATCCATGTTGGATCGATTTTAGACACCTTCATGTGGCTACATGATACTTTCATCTCTTCCCTCCCTTTCCGTCCTTTTCTGTTACTATTTTCTACTTAAGAATATGGGCTATTAGAGAGAAGGAAGAACTGCAGAACAGAGTAGATGATCGAAAGGAAATACATTGGGTGGTTTTGCAATTAAATGCAGGTGTAATTATGAACACATTTATCAGCTTTTGAGTATAAGGATATGAATTAGTATAGTGAGGTTAGTAATAATAGCACTGATAATGGCACTGATGAAGATTATGATAATAGTCTTAAGGATATGGAAATGATAGTGATGCTGATGTTAATGACAACAATGACAATGATGATAATAATCATCATCATCGCGGAGCTAACGCCGATGGGGGCGCATAGCCGCGTCCACCCTTTGCTTGTACCTGCGAGGATCCCTCATGACAAGTCGCCAGGCAGGGACTCGGTCCATCTCAAGCTCCTCACGACAGGTTTGATCGATCTGCCCAAGCCACGACTTCCTAGGTCGACCCACAGGCCTCCTCCACCCAGGGCTGTCTTGAACAGAGACAACCTGGTGGGCGGGATCATCCTGAGGGAAGCGAGCCAGGTGGCCGTAAAGCCTGAGTTGGCGATCACGGATTGTGCAGATAACAGGTCCTGTGCCAGTCTCACGGTGCAACCGTTTTGGACACATGGTCCCGCCAACAGTACCCCATGATCTGGCGCAAGGACCTATTACAAAAGGCTTCAAGACGAGCCTCCAAGGCACAGGACAATGTCCAGGTTTCGCTACCGTATAGCAAAACTGGCATTATCAGGGCCTTGAAAACCCGTAGCTTGGTCCTTCTGCACAGGTACCGACATCTCCAAATACTCTTTTGAGAGAGTTCATGACCCCTGCTGCCAGGCCAATCCGTCTGCTGACTTCATGGTCTGACAGCCCAGAGTTATGAACTACACTACCAAGGTATGTAAAGCTCTCTGTGACTTCAATGTCCTCGCCGCAAGCACGTACCGACTGAACAGGTTCTCCTAACAAGTCCCCAAATTCCTGGACCTTGGTCTTGGTCCAGGAGACCTCTAGACCCAGGGGCTTCGCTTCATTGCTAAATGCATCGAGAGCGCCACTAGGGTTTCCAAAGACTCAGATAGAATGGCAACGTCATCAGCAAAGTCAAGGTCTGTAACCTTGATATTGCCCAGCGTTGCCCCACAATGACTTTGAACAGTAGCTCTGCCCAGTATCCAGTCCATGCAAGTGTTGAAAAGAGTTGGTGCAAGGACACAGCCTTGCCTCACTCCTGAACTAACAGGAAAGAAGCTCGACAGGCCCCCACCACACTTTACAGCACTTTCAGTACCAGTATACAGGCTTGCTATTAGTCCAATAATCCTTGTTGGAATTCCTCTCAGCCTCAGGATCTCCCAAAGTGACTCCCGATGCACCGTATCGAACGCCTTCTTGAGGTCGATGTAGGCTGCAAGCAGCCCACGCCCGAACTCACGACGGCGCTCTACAATGACTCGAAGCGCGAGGATACGGTCTATTGTGGACTTACCAGGAGTGAATCCGGATTGCTCCAGTCTCTGGTGCCTCAGTAGATGGTCTCTGATACGTCTCAGAAGGATGTGGGAGAACCTTGCCTGGTATACTGAGCAGTGTGATGCCTCGGTGATTGCTGCAGTCCCAACGGTCCCCCTTCCCCTTCCAGAGAGGGATGACCACACCCTCAACAGGTCAGGAGGAACGGAACCGGACTGCCAGATGGCAGCCAGGACAGCATGTAACCCCCGTGCCATAGGTTCACCACCAGCCTTTAACAGTTTCAGCTGGTATGCCGCAGATACCAGCTGCTTTACCACTCTTCAGCTTGGAATCGCCCCCTAACTTCAGTTAGGGAGGGAGGGTCCTCACTGATAGGTGGATCCGGCAGCGGGATCTCGACACTACCCGCATCCAAGTTAACTGTTGGTGGGTCAACCTGGTACAGCTGCTCAAAATACTCAGCCCAACGTCCCGCACCGCAACAGGATCTGAAACGATCTGACCACTTACTGAGCGAACTGCTGTCACCTGTGAAGAGGGCTTGGAGTTCAGCTTTCTCAGGGCTTGGTATGCAGGACGAAGGTCATTTACTAAGAAATGGCCTTCTACCTCCTCTGCAAGACTCCTAATAAACTGTTCCTTGTCCCTTCTTAACAGGGACCGAGTTCTGCGCACATGAGAACGGTGCAATTCCCGATCCCCTGTCAGACGAGCCGCACGACATGCATCTGTGGCTTCCAGTGTCTCCTGCGAGATGGAATTCTGTACTGCTCTCGGGCGTACACCAATCGTATCTTGAGCTGCATCAAGCGTTTCACGCTTAAAGGTATCCCACAGAAGAACAGGGTCTGTCAGACTGAGCACTGCGAAACGATCAGAGATTGCCTCAGCAAACCCGGGCACACTCCCCCTCCCTCAGCCTGTCCAAATGAAACACCCTAGGGTGATCATTTGACCGCTGGGGGTTTTGAAGTGGACCCGGAGGGTAGCCACAACCAATCTATGGTCAGTACCACAGAACTCAGCACTCCTGTACACCCTGCAATTCTGAAGGATCCTCCAACGAGTGCTAACAAGTATGTGGTCGATCTCCTTGGCTGCGTTACCCGCATCACTGTACCATGTCCAGCGATGTGGGTCTGGGCGCTGGTACCAGGAGCCAGAAATCCTCAATTTCTGGGACCTAGCAAAGTCCCGGAAAAGGAGGCTATTCTCGCTACCGGCATCAGCTCCTGAACCATGGGGACCGACAGACATCTCATAGCCAGCTCGATCACAGCCAGATACCGCATTGAAGTCGCCCAGAACAATGCGAATATCTCGTCGGGACATCTGTCTGCCACAGATGTAAGTTTGGCGTAGAACATCTCTTTCACGTCAAGTTTACAAACATCGGTAGGAGCGTACACAGCAATAAGAGACATGAAGCCAAAAGAAAGCTTCAATCTCAATACCATTATACGCTCATCAACAGGAGTAACCTCTACTACCGAGGGCTGGAGTCTGCTGGAGATGGCAATGGCTACTCCCTGGAGATGGTGGCCATCGCTGCGGCCCGACCAGTAGTAGGTGTAGCCACCTACACTGACGTTCCGCTGCCAGGTCTTCTCACCTCCGAGAGCAGCCACCTCACTCTCAGCTCCCCAGTTCCTCGACAGCAGAGGCAACCGATCATCCTGACGCAAAGAACGGACGTTCCAAGCCCCCACCCTGACTCCCGCCTGAGGTTTAGCCTCTGGCAGTCGCTCCGGGTGGGCCACCTCTGCCACCCCCACCGACGCTGCTCCCATATAAAGGGGACGGCAGGCTGTGGCGTCATCATCCTACGGGGTTCCCGAAGGCTTTCCCCAAGCTTCACTCTGGGCTGGGTCACCAGACGCAGGCGGACGTAGTCCGCTCTCCTGCTCGTGGAAGTCGCCCTCCCAGCAGGGCCACAGCCGCTCTCTTGCTGGGTGGGAGGAGCTTTTCCCCTCCTCCCAGCTCTCTTACTGCCGTTTTTTATCTGGGGGGAGGAGGACTGGCAAGGCCCACCTCCCCGAGCCTCCCATTAACCCCAGGGGGCTAGGGGCAGGAGTTGGTACAGGGCCAGGGTGTGTCCACACGCCGGTGGGCCATGACCCTGAACCTCTGGGCCTCCTGCTGCTCCGAGATCCCCCTCAGTTTAGCCTGGAACCGCAAGGTACCCAGTTTCCATGGGAGGCCACGAGGAGGCACTGCAGGGAGTCTCGATGATGGAGAGGCTATGCACTGGCAGGGGGAGGCTTATGCAGAGCTGCTCCCTTTTTCGCACGAGGCTAGCCAGCGGTGGCAGCTGTAAGCGAGAAGGCATGCAAAGCTCTTAACACTAACTAGACTACCACTCCATCGCTTCACACCACCCTGCGCATGAAGCACCCACCCATATATATA
>NW_020870302.1:35582-40582 GCF_003789085.1 Penaeus vannamei
ATAATATAGTAGTAGTATATATAGTAGTATATATATACATATATAGTATTTCTATATCTTACCTATTAATTTTATCTATTAATACTAGGGAGGACGAATTGAGAATAATTAAGTATATCTAGCTAATGTAAAGGAAGCTAAAAATATGTATTTTGCATTTCATTTTGGGCTTCATGAAAAAAAATAATAAATAAACCAAAAGAATAAACAAACCAACAGCTAAACGCCACGTGAACCTTCCCCCAAGCATGAATATTTACTTCTTCAACACAGCTCACAACTCACACGATGTTTAACCAGTGTCTTGTGGATTAGTCTGTTAGCCGTGACGACGTCTCACCCTGTTTGCTCGGTCTGTGAAGGGAGGGCTGCTGGTAACATGGCCTGTCAGCTACATACTACACACAATATGTTGTTGATTGTGGCAGTGACTTTAGATATCAGGGTGAGGGGAGGAGGGAGGGGGGGCACTGAGGCACAGAGATTTAAGAATTTCAATATGGCTCTTAGATAGATAGATAGATAGAGAGAGAAAGTGAGGCACAGAGCTTTAAGAATTTTAATATGGCTCTTAGATAGATAGATAGATAGATAGAGAGAAAGTGTGGCACATAGCTTTAAGAATTAAATGGCTCTTGATAGAATATGAGAAAGTGTGGCACAGGAGCTTCAAGAATTTTTAATATGGCTCTTAGATAGATAGATAGAGAAATAGAAAGTGAGGCACAGAGCTTTTAAGAATTCTAATATGCTCTTAGATAGACAGATAGATAGAGAGAAAGTGAGGCACAGAGCTTCAAGAATTTTAATATGGCTCTTGGATAGATAGATAGATAGAAAAAGTGAAGCACAGAGCTTTAAGAATTCTAATATGGCTCTTAGATAGGTAGAGAGAAAGTGAGACACAGAGCTTTAAGAATTTTAACATGGCACTTAGATAGATAGAGAAAGTGAGGCACAGAGCTTTAAGAATTTTAATATGGCTCTTAGATAGATAGATAGAGAGGAAGTGAGGCACAGATCTTTAAGAATTTTACCATGACTTAGATAGACAGATAGAGAGACAGAAAATGAGTCACACAGCTTCAAGAATTTTAATATGGCTCTCAGTTTCATTAATTCTAAGGGGAGTAGTGAATACATAATCGAAATTTATAGTTCTGTGTTGATTAAGGGCTTGGTTACGATGGATCTTAAATAAAGAAGGGAGGGAAGGAAGGAGAGGGAAAATGATGCTATAAATCATGGTCTCCGCTCCTATATATCATTAATCCAGCTAGAGAAGGAGGAATGAGGGGAGGGGAAAAGAGAGAGAGAGAGAGAGAGATAGATAGAGATATATAGATAGATAGATAGAGCGAGAGGGGGGGGGGAGAGAAAGAAAGAAAGAGAGAGAGGAGAGGAGAGAGAGGAGAGGAAGAGAGAGGAGAGAGAGGAGAGAGATATAGATAAGAGGATTGAGAGAGAGAAAGAGAGAAGGAAAGAGAAAAGGGAGAGACAGAGAGAAGGCAATAAAGAAAGACAGAAGCCAAAGAGAGATGGAGAGAAAGGGATGGGAAAGATCTAAACAAATTGGTATCCCAAAGAGACAAAACGAGACAACCGGAGACGGTTCCATTCAAATCCTGTAGGACACGAAACTGTCGACCAAACACGGACTGGTCCCCGTGGACGCCCCGACGTCTCTCATCGTGACGAGGTGACGGTGACTGGAGCCCCGACGTCTCTCATCGTGACGGGGCCCCGACTCTCTCATCGTGACGGCCCCGACGTCCTCTATCGTGAAGGGCCCGCCGACGTCTCTCTCATCGTGACGCGCCCCCGACGTCTCTCTCTCATCGTGACGCGCCCCGACGTCCTCTCTCATTCGTGAACGGGCCCCCGACGTCTCTCTCAATGACGGCCCCGACGTCTCTCACTATCGTGACGGCCCCCGACGTCTCTCATCGTGACGGTCCCCCCCGACGTCTCTCATCGGTCACGTGACGGACGTCCTCTCCCCGACGTCTCTCATCGTGACGGCCACTGCCGACTCTCTCATCGATGAACGGCCTCCGAGTCTCTCATCGTGACGGCCGCCCGACGTCTCTCCTCATCGTGACGCCCCAAATCGTCTCTCAAACGTGATCGGGCCCCGACGTCTCTCATTCGTGACGGGCCCCGACGACGGGCTCCCCCCGTCTCTCTCATCGTGAACGGGCCCCCACCGACTCTCTCATCGTGACGGCCCCCGACGTCTCTCTCATCGTGACGGGCCCCCGAACGTCTCTCATCGTGACGGCCCCCGACGCTCTCTCACGTGACGGCCCCCGACGTCTCCGTCATCGTGACGGCCCCCCGACGTCTCTCATCGTGACGGCCCTCCCCCCCGACGTCTCTCATCGTGACGGCCCCCACGTGACTCTCTCACGTCTCTCATCGTCACGCCCCGACGTCTCTGCATCGGTGACCCCCCCGACGTCGTCTCTCGTGAAGGGCCCCCCCGACGTCTCATCATCGTAGACGGCCCCCCGTATCGTCTCTCATCGTGACGGGCCGCGAACGTCTCTCATCGTGACGACGGCCCCCGACGTCCTCATTCTGTGAGCGGGCCCCCGACCCGTCTCTCATCGTGGTGACGGCCCACCGACGGTTCTCTCTCAATCGTGACCGGGCCCCGACGTCTCTCTCATTCGTGGACGGCCCCCCCGAACGGCTCTCATCGTGCGGCCCCGCCGACGTCATCCCTCTCGATCGTGACCGGCCCCCCCCGACCGTTCTCTTCGTGACGGCCCCCGACGTCTCTCATCGTGACGGGCCCCCGACGTCTCTCATCGTGACGCCCCCCCGACCCGTATCGTGACGCCCCCCCCGACTCTCTCATCGGACGGCCCGGCCGACGTCTCTCTCATTCCGCCGACGTCTCTCTCATCGTGACGGCCCCCCGACGTCTCTCTCATTGACGTGACGTCCTCTCAATCGTGACGGCCCCCGACGTCTCTCTCATCGTGACGGGCCCCCCGTCTCCTCATCGTGAACAGCCCCCGACTCTCATCGTGACGGCCCCCCCGTCGTCTCTCATCGTGTCACACGTGACCGGCCCCCGACGTCTCTCTATCGTGACGGCCCCCGACTCTCTCATGACGGCCCCCGCGACTCCTCTCATCGTGAACGGCCCCACCCCCGGTCCCCCGGACGTCTCTCATCGTGACGGCCCCCCCGACGTCTCTCTCGTGACGCCCCATCGCAATCGTGACGGACGAGCCCCCCGACGTCTCTCATCGTGACGGCCCCCCGACGTCTCTCTCATGACGGGCCCCTGACGTGCATCGTGACGGCCCCGACGTCCTCTCATCGTGACGCTCCCCGACGTCTCTCATCGTGAACCCCGACGTCTCTCATCGTGACGGACTCGTCCCGAGGCCCGCCGACGTCTCTCACGGGCCCCTCCCGACGTCTCTCATCGTGACGGCCCCGACGGTGACGGGCCCCGACGTCTCATCGTGACGGCCCCCCGACGTCTCTCTCATTCGTAGACGGCCCCCCGACCGACGTCTCTCATCGTGATCGTGACTGGCCCGCGCCGGACGTCTCTCTCATCGTGTACGGCCCCCCCGACGTCCTCTCATCGTGACGGCCCGACGTCTCTCTCATCGTGACGGGCCTCCCCCCGTAACGTCTCTCATCGTCGTCTCCATTCGTGTTAGGCATGGCAGCCAGCCCGACGTCTCTCACGTCGGACCTAGCCGACGTCTCCTCATCGGGGAGCGGGCCTCCGACGTCTCTCATCGTCTCATCATCGTGTCTCTAACGGACGGCCCGCCCCCCGACGTCTCTCATCGTGACGTGGCCCCCCGACGTCTCTCATCGTGACGAGTTCTCTCATCGTGGGACCCCCGGCCGACTCTCTCTCACGTGACGGGCCCCGACCGTCTCTCATCGTGACGGGCCCCCGACGTCTCGTCTCTCATCGTGACGGTGAGACGCCCCCGACGTCTCTCAGTCCTCTCGTGAGCCCGGTCTCTCATATCGTGGACGGCCCCCGACGTCTCTCATCGTGACGGCCCCCCGACGTCCTCATCCGTGAGCGGCCCCCCGACGTCTCTCATCGTGGAGGACCAGCCCGAACGTCTCTCATGTGACGGCCCCGAACGTCTCTCATCGTGACGGCCCCCCCCCCCCGACGTCTCTCTCATCGTGAAACGGCGGCCCGACGTCCTCTCTCATCGTGACGGCCCCCGACGTCTCTCATCGTGACGGCCCCCGACGTCTCTCATCGTGACGGCCCCCGACGTCTCTCTCATCGTGACGGCTCCCCCCCCCGACGTCTCTCTCATCGTGACGGGCCCCCGACGTCTCTCTCATCGTGACGGCCCCAGACGACGTGGACGGGCCCCGACGTCTCTCTCGTGATCATAGTGACGGCCCCCGACGTCTGCTCTCATCGTAGACGGCCCCGCCCGACGTCCTCTCATTCAGACGTCTCTCATCGTGGCGGCCCCCGACGTCATCTCTCAATCGTGACGGCCCCCGACGTCCTCTCATCGTGGACGGGCCCAGAAAGTCTCTCATCGTGAAACGGCCTCCGACGTCTCTGCATCGTGAACGGGGCCCCCGACGTCTCTCATCGTGACGGGCCCCGACGTCTCTCATCCGTGACCCCCCCGACGTCTCTCATCGTGACGGCCACCCGACGTCTCTCATCGTGACGGCCCCCCGACGTCTCTCAAATCGTACGGGCCCCCATGACGTCTGCTCTCATCGTGACGGGGACGTCCCCGACGTGGCCCTCGACTCTCGTCATTCGTGACGGCCCCCGTACGTCCTTCATCGTGACGGCCCCCCGACGTCTCTCTCATCGTGACGGGCCCCGACGTCTCCTCATCGTGACGGCCCCCCCGACGGCCCCCCGACGTCTCTCATCGTGACGCCCCCCCCGACGTCTCTCATCGTGACGGGCCCTCGACGTGACGGCCCTCCGACGTCTCTCATCGTGACGGGCCCCACGGTCTCTTCATGCG
>NW_020870302.1:45582-48082 GCF_003789085.1 Penaeus vannamei
ATCTCGATAAAAAATAAATAAATAAATAAAATATATAAAAAAAAACATAGATTATACCTGCGGTGAAAATATTAAAGCAGATGTTCTGTGAGTTATGGCATGAATGTAGAAACAGAGATGTCTCTGTGAGTTACGGTGGTTGGGAAGTTTAATAAGTTTCTGGCTACGAGCATTCTGCACTAAGAATTACTCATAATAGTAGTGAGAGGGGTTTTCACGCAACAGATTTTTAGATCCGATTTTTTTATATTCTCTCTCTATCTATCTATCTCTCTTCTCTCTCTCTCTCTCTCTCTCTCTCTCTCTCTCTTCTCTCTCTCTCTCTCTCTCTCTCTCTCTCTCTCTCTCTCTCTCTTCTCTCTCTCTCTCTCTCTCTCTCTCTCTCTCTCTCTCTCTCGTATGGGAGCCACGTGAAGAGCCATCGATAAGAGGTAGAGAGGTTGTATGTAAGGGGAAACTTGGCACTAGCGTATCGTGGTGTGAACTGCACTTATTTCCCTTAATGTGCGCAGAGGAAAAAATAAAAGTAAAAATGGGAAATGATAATCCTTTTGCTGTAGGTGTGGGTATACTGTTTTTTTTTTTTTTTTCTTATTTTTATCATGTGATAATTAATATTTGTAATTTAATAATCTAAAGAATTTCATTTTTAAAAATATAGAAAAATAATGAAACTAAATGTGATATATGATACAGAACTAAACAAAAAGAATTAATTACGATGGACTTCCAGCTGGGAGTGTGGAGTGATATTTTTCAATATGTTGTGTTCATATCTGTTCTTTTTCCATGAAGAACAGGTATTTGCTCATCTATTAGTTCATATATTCTTCACCCTACGAGTAAATGCACCTCCGATACCCACACTTTCCGTAACAAACGATATCATGTTGAAAGACTTCTCTCTTACTCTTACTTCCATTGTGCAAGAATCCTGACATGAAGTACTTGGCTTTGAAAGAAAGAAAAAAAAGGATGAGAAAAGAGAGAGAATGGAAAACTCTACTGAGAAATCTCCCCGGAATAATTTTGTCAGCTCACTGAACCCGAATTTTGAGCGATGAAAATTCGGAACTCTGCGTTATAAGGTTCTCAGGTTGGTGTTTTCCGGCGTAAAGTGCAGCTGATGTCTGCATGCAAAGCAGTTCCGAACTTTTCTCGTCTCTTTTTGATAATGAATTCTGTAACTATGGAATTAAGCTATTTTTGAAAGGGCTTTTCCCTCGCGCGTTCAACTTGGAAGATGAGACTGGAAGAAGAAGAAAAAAAAATAGATCCTTTAAATCATGAACTTATTTTGAAATGCATGTTGTATCAGGCTACTTAGGAATAATTGCATGAATAGCAAGGATGATAATGATAAAAACAACTACTGCAATGATGATAATGATAAAATGATAATGGTAAGGATAATACATTAATGAGGAGGAGGAGGATGGTAATGATAATGGTAATGATGATGATAACAATAATGGTAATGATAATTATAATAATAATAATAATAATAATAATAATAATAATAATAATAATAATAATAATAACAATAATAATAACAATAATAACAATAACAATAACAATAATAATAATAATAACAATAATGATAATAATAATGAGCAATTACCAATAATTACCAATAAGAATAAAGATAAGATTGATTATAACAATAATAATAACAGTAATGATAATAATAACGATAAAATAATAATACAATAACACAACAATAAGAGTGCTAATGATAATATCAAAAATAATATGGTAAATCGTAGTACTACTAAAAGCAGTAGCAGTGATATTTTCAACGATGATGAATATGAAAGTCACAAAACGGAAGTAGACCCCCCCCCTCCTTCGACACTCCTCGCAAATTACCCTCTTACATCACCCATTTTTGACTTAATGGGGCGAGAATCATGGTCCTCCCATCCTCCCCCTTTTCCTCTGATGGCTGAGTGAGGACAGGGATGCTCACGCCTCATCCTCAGACGCGAGAGGAAAAGGGCAAATGGATTCGTTATCTTTGATCGTGCAGCATCCGAGGCCGCGCCTTCGTCTGGAGGGAGTGACACCCAGGGATAGAAGGGGTTGGTTGTCTTTATTCGATTTATGAATAGATTTCTGTCTGTCTGTCTCTGTTTCTGTTTCTGTTTCTGTTTCTGTTTCTGTCTGTCTCTGTCTCTGTCTCTGTCTCTGTCTCTCTGTTCTGTGTTTCTGTTCTCTGTCTGTCTGTCTCTGTCTCTGTCTCTGTCTCTGTCTCTGTCTCTGTCACTGTCTCTCTCCACTGCTGTCACTGTCACTGTCACTGTCACTGTCACTGTCACTGTCACTGTCACTGTCACTGTCTCTGCCTCTCTCTCTCTCTCTCTCTCTCTCTCTCTCTCTCTCTCTCTTTCGTTGTTGATAGTGTTATTATTGCGTTGTTGTAGTTATCACCGTTATTAAGTGTTAATCCTCGTATGACGTTATTACCGTTAAAGAAAATGCACTAATACCTGTTCTTCTG
>NW_020870302.1:58082-65582 GCF_003789085.1 Penaeus vannamei
CTCTCCTCATTTACATAATTCATCTCCTCTACAAAAAAAAAAAAAAAAAATCTGTCACTTCTAAACCACAAGTAGGCTTTTAGTCATTCACCGTCTGGTATCATTCTATGCCATTCTATTTGCATATGTATGTACTTTATCGGCCTGGATCTCCGTTCGTCTTTCTCTCCCTATCCATTAAGCCTATGTGTACATCCACACATGTGCATATAGCCTGTGTGTGTGTGTGTGTGTGTGTGTGTGTGTGTGTGTGTGTGTGTGTGTGTGTGTGTGTGTGTGTGTGTGTGTGTGTTTGTGTGTTTGTGTGGTGTGTGTGTGTGTGTGTGTGTGACTGTGTGTGTGTGTGTATATGTATGTATATATTGTTCGTACATTCCATGTTGCAATTTTCCACAGCAGCTATCTGATGACCACTGTTCCTAGTTGCGTAGGAACACCCCATAAATACCATAGGTACCATAAACTATAATGTTTCGGAATTTTTATCCCCCTTTATATATATATAAAAACTAACAATTGATGAGTACACAATAATGAAACACCTTCACTTAATCAAGTTTCAAATTTATTCACAAATGTACCACGTGATGAAACCTTATGAATTATTATGGACTCTTTTTTGATAATGTAAATAAATTGGGTTTAAATTGGGTCAATTATAAGAAACTTTTGAACATTGCAACTAAAGACATCTTTTTCAATGGAAGGTTGTATAAACAGGTTGAAGGGGTAGCTATGGGTAGCCCACTATACGCTACTCTTGCTAATATTTTTGAGTCACTACGAGAAAATTTGTATAAAAGATTATCCCACTTTCGCTACGTAGATGATACCTTGTCATTATATTCAGTTCAGTGAAAAAAAAAATTTTTTTTCTTCTTTTTTTGACAAAGTATACAGCTCTTACATCCTATGAAGTACAAAAGCAACCTTTTAAAATTTACACATACATACATATACATATATATATATATATATATATATATATATATATATATATCAACAGTAAATTTTTGTCAATACCGATGATGGTTTTAAAAACTCGAAAAGTTTCTGTTGACTATGAAGATAGCAGTTTTACTTTTGAAGAGTAAAAGAAGAAAGAAAAAGTTTGTTCTTCCCTTCACACTGGTCGTACGATTCATTTTACATATAGATAAATAAATAAATGTGTAAATATATATTATATATATATATATATATATATATATATATATATATATATATATATATATAGATATATAGATAGATAGATAGATAGATAGATAGATAGATAGATAGATAGATATACACACACACACGCACATATATATATATAAATATATATATTAATTCATATATATATATATATATATATATATATATATATATATATATATATATCATATACATATATATGACTGTGTGTGTATATATACACATATATGTATATATAGATATAGAAATAAACAGTCGTCACTGACATTTTTAATGAATATACATTTAATTATCAACTGCAGATATTCAAATTCTCATACGTATTCATATTTTTCGAATAGTTCTCATAGTACCGAAATGCCACGGGAAAACCGTGCTACAATTATTCCCTTCGAAGAATTGAAGAAGCATATTATTATTAATACATGCAAATGCACCATTCCTCATGCCTTCCGGGATTCCACATCCAGCACACATTGTTACCCTTCTCCCAGATTATAAGACTTTGCCGATCTTTTATCAAAGGGAGAGCCCGGGTTAGGCCAATTTATGGTATTATTGGCGTTCGGAAGATATGATCCTAGCCTTTTCATAGAACCCTGATATTTGTTATACGCGATGTCGTATGATCCAGATGGAAGGCTTGAATATACGAACGTACGAGAACAAGAAAAAAGATATTGCCTCAGAGAGCAACGACGCCATCTTGGCAGATCTTAACGTTGTAAAATATGCGTTCCTTTCAAGTCGCCTTCCTCGAACTGCACGTTCTTCTTCGCGAGATCATATCTCCGCGGAAGAACATAAAAATTCGGCGAATCTTAAGAAGAATTCCGAAATTGTAAAGTGCGGCTTCTCATCCTTTCCATGTTACCGAAGCCTTTTCATATCTTTCTGGGCAGTAACTCAAAGGCCGGTTATTGTTGCAACACTCAAAACTCGCACTTTTTTGCAACCGGCACGGGCAATAATGCACGTAATATGTCCAAAGTTAGAATATTCTGGAGGCAAGAGGTGCGTGATCTGCGTGCCGGAGACCGTATTCAAGACTGGCCAAAAATTAAACCTCATTTGTGCCACATTCAGATGCATAATTTTCCATTTTGAAACTTAGATTAATTCTACAGCTTTTCATGACAAAACTTAGATTGAATTTCCGAAGATGCACATGTCAAGGGTCTCATTGCAGGGCAGTGCGGATGTTGATAATGTTTGTATGTGTATCTGTGAGTGTGAGTGTATATGTGTATGTGTTTGTTTATATGTATCCTCGCACACGCACGTTTTCACATCCGCATAAGCTGACGTGACTATCTGCTGTCAGCCATGCGCAAGATGTATACCAATGTTTGTATATCTAGAATGCACGAATTTCCTGTGTACATGCAGTCTGTTTGTTTACATGTTTTATAGCTTCCACGTGGTCTGCGTGTCTGGCTGCACCGTGACGTGCAAACAGCGTAAAGGTGATGATGTAAGATGTGTTCAGGGCCGTGATGGATGAGCCTGATCACATGAGGTTGGCGTGTGGATGGGTGTGTGTCTGTGTGTGCTTAGATATGTATTTCTATATGGAATATTTATTTAGTAGTGTGTGTCTCTGTGTGTATATGCATACAAGCACACACACACACATATACATATAATATATATATATATATATATATATATATATATATATGTTGTGTGTGTGTGTGTGTGTGTTGTGGTGTGTGTGTGTGTGTGTGTGTGTGTGTGTGTGTGTATGTGTGTGTGTGTTGTGTGTGTGTATATATTATATATATATATATATATATATATATATATATATATATATATATATATATATATATATATATAGTTAGATATATGAAAACACACACACACACACACACACACACACACATACATACATATGTGTGTGTGTGTGTGTGTTACCATATTCTTTTCCCATTGCTGATTGCTCGTTTTTTACCATACCCTACAGATAGTTTTTTCCCCTGCTAACCCGTACTTGATTATATTTTTTCCTTCCTAGAGTTCTTCAACAAATGTTCCTTTCCCATCCTTCGCCCCCATGTGTTCTCTCCCAAGTGTTCTTAGCAGCTCCAGCAGCAACTACTCCCGAGGTATTTCCGGCAGAACGTTGCAACTCCATCTACCTCCCCCCCCCCCACCCCACCCCCCCTAGCCCACCTCCACCCCCCCTAGCCCCCCCCTCCACCCCCACCCCCCATAGCCCCCCCCCCCACCGCGTTATCTCATGGCCTTCCATATTAACCTTTGATATCTATCTCCATATTGATATAACAGAGATTGAGTTTCTGAAGGCACGCGAAGTAGGCGTCTCGCTTCAAGGATATATATATACACGTTTGTGCGTTCATGTGTTAGATTTTGCTTGCGTGTGGTTGTGACTGGTTTGTGTATGTTGTTGTTGGGTTTTTTGTTGTGCGCTTTTCTGTTTATAAATGAATGCGTTTTTTTTTTCATTGCATATACTTAGGCGTTGGCTTGTGCAGATCTGTTTCTGAATGTAAATGTTTGTGTTTTTTTGCGAATATGTTTGTGTATGTGTGTTCCTTTGCGGATATATGTTTAGGTATGTGTGTTTATTTGCGAATATATGTGTCTTTGTTTGCGGGTATATGTTTATGTGTGTCTTGGCGAATATGTCTATATATGTATCATTGATTGCGAATATAGTTTTATGCGTATGTTTTTGGTTTGGAATATATGTTTATGCGTGTCAAAGGTTGTTGCGAATATATGTTTATGCATTTGTCTTTGTCTGCGAATATACGTCTATGTTTACGAATGTGTGTCTGTGTTTACGAATGTAGGTTTATGTGTGTCTATGTTACGAACGTTTGTTTACAGCTTTCCGTGGGTTTGATTTTATACGTGCGTACTTGCGTTTATGGATCGGCTCACCCTTCACTACACATATTGGTCATTAAAGGTGAATCTCCTCCTCTAAGCTACGGGATTTTCGACCTCACTGCAGGATCCCTTAACTTCATTCCCCCGGCATCCCTTCCTCATCCTGGAAGCACTCTCGCCACTTTCCTCATGCAGTCTGCCAGAACCCCCCCCCCCATCCCCACCCCCTCCTTCGTATCATCAACATAAAACGGCACTAACATCGCCCCCCCCCCGCCCACCCCTCTTCCCGCAATACTATTTTTCCTTTCATCATTTTTTTCTTCTTCTTCTTCTTCTCTTCCTCTGTTTGCCTTTGGTTCATCTTCCTTCCTCTTTCTTTTCCTTCTTAGTTTTATTTTCCTACTTCAATCTATTCTCTTTCCATATATTCTTCGTTATCTTCCTCATCATCATTTTTTTTCCTTTCCTTTCTTTTCTTCTTCTTCCTTTCTACTACCAATTTCCTTTATCTTTCCATTCATACTAATTCTATTTAAGCCAATTCTCCTTTCTTTCTTTCTTATTTTCGCGACCAACACTTTCCTCTGGCTATTGCACTTCACTCCACACTCTCTACATATATGCTGGTGTTGTCATTTCTCTGCAGAATATGTGCAGAGTTCATGAGTTGGACCACTGCTTTACAACTCTTGGCTCGTTCGGAAAAAGGAGAGGGAGAGAGAGAGAGAGAGAGAAAGAGAGAGAGAGAGAGAGGGAGAGAAGGAAGAGAGGAGAGGGAGGGAGGGAGGAAAGAGAGGAGGAGAAAGAGAGAAGAGAGAGAGGGAAAGAGAAGAGGAGAGAGGAGAGAGAGAGAGGAGAGAGAGAGAGAGAGAGGAGAGAGAGGAAGAGAGAGAGAGAGAGAGAGAGAGAGAGAGAGAGAGAGAGAGGAAGTAGGGAGAGGAGGGAGGAGAGGAGAGAGAGAAGGGAGAGGAGAGGGGAGGAGGGGAAGGAGAGAGAGAGAGAGAGAGAGACAGACAGACAGACGGACAACAGAGACAGAGAGAGAGAAGAGAGGAAGAGGAGGAGGGAGGGAGGGAGAGACAAACAGAGAGACAGACAGAGAAAGAGAGACAGACCAGACAGAGAGAGAGAAGAGAGAGAGAGAGAGAGAGAGAGAGAGAGAGGAGAGAGAGAGAGAGAGAGAGAGAGAGAGAGAGAGAGAGCAAGGCAGAAAAGAAGAGAGAGAGAGAGAGGAGAGAAGAAAACGAGAGAGAGAGAGAGAGAGAGAGAGAGCAAGGAAATAAAAAGCCCACAGAAAAGAAGAGAGAGAGAGAGAGAGAGAAAAATATACCGCTCTACAGCTTCCATTAGTTATTCCCTCTTAGCACTAGCGGACGTCAGCCTTTTCGGCGCTCACCGACGCCAAATAGTCTTTTCTTTTCATATAATTCCTCCCTTTTTGTGCATATGCTTAACGCCTCGCCGGGTACAAGGCTTCTGCGCGCCCTCCCTGCGTTGCGCTCTCTCCTTCTGTCTTCTGTCTTCTTCTTTTCTTTCCCCTTTCTCGCCTCTCTTTCGCTTTGCTTTATTGTTGTTTCTTCTTCTTTTTCTTCTTTTTTTTTTCTTTTCTTGTACTTCTGTTTCGTCTGCGTTCTTCTTTTCCTTTTTTTTCTTTTCTTGTACTTCTGTTTCGTCTGCTTTATTACTGTTTATTTGCTTTATGTTTATGTGTTTATTATCTATTATGTATTCATCTATCTATTCTCGTGTCCATTGATTTATTTATTATCATTCCGTTATAATTCCTGTCGTTTATTGTGGTTTTCTGTCTGAATATCTGTTATTTTCATTATCCTATTTTTCTATTATCCTGTTTTCTATCGGATCTGAAAGAGGTAAGACATTGCGATAGAATAATCATCAATATAAAATGAAAATTCACGTGACACTATTGATCAATCGGAATGCCATTATCGAAAATCAACATCTTTAACAGTATGTCAGATATATGACGCAATGTTATATGTGGGTGGAGTGTATTATATATCGTAAATCTTAAAATCTAAGTGCTCTTGTCAAAAGGTGGTCTCTCTACCAAGCATTCCGAAATAGACAGGACTAGCTGAGATAGTGAAAGCTAGTGAGAGATAGTGAGCTGTGAAATAGCACGAGGGTTAAGTATTTGCCTTTGAAATAGATTGATATCTATCATGCTTTATTAATCTTTTCGTTCATTTATTCCTTTTCGTGAAAAAAAATACCGTATAATTCCTTTTTAGATGGAGTTGAATGTTTTCTCTCGCCTAATGCCTTCAATACAGTGTGAAAAGATAAACGGTCTGTATATACTATGATACAGTAAACATATGATAGCAAAGGATAGTAATAAAAATATTTATGCACTGCGTCATTGGGTAAAGGGGCATTTTGAAGGGGGATAAATTGTGTTCAGTGTACTGTTTAGTTTCTACTGATATCATTTTATATATTATTTCTTATTTAGAGTAAGTATTTTCTAGATATATGTATGTATGTGATGTGTGTTGTGTGTGCATATATATATTTCTCTCTCTCTCTCTCTTCTCTCTCTCTCTCTCTCTCTATATATATATATATATATATATATATATATATATATATATATATATATATATATATATATATATATATATATAAACAATAGCCAGATATTCTAAAAGACATACACACAAGCTCAAGTTTTACACACACACACACACACACACACGTCTTCAGATTTTCGCTTCAGACAATTTATCGGTCCATCGTGTCCGCCTGAGGCACAAAGCGAAGGAAAAAAATGTGTCATTCGCCTTATGAATCTATCCCTTTCTTCCTTATGTGTCCTTCCACTTCCTAGATCTCCTAAGTCCTAAAATGCTGTGGTAACATTACGTCACATAATCCTTAAAGTTATCAAGATTCTCAATGGTTAAGGGACATATGTACGGCTATTAAGAATATGTGACACAGTTGCCATGTCCAGTAGTTTATATGGCTCTCGTTGCCAAGTTTCTGGAGTTATGGCATTTCCTTTTCAATAGGAAGATATGAAGTATTCGATCCCAACGTTGTAAATAACTAGACAGAGTGTCCGGAATAGGTTCGAAATATATATGTGAAAATCTTTGAATTTAGGCCTTTGTGTAATGTAATTCTTCATAAAAAAAAACAAAGCGTATTGTCTTAACCTTTGGAATTTAGGCGTTTGTGTATATATAATTTTTTTTCTTTTTCATTAAAAAAAGCGTATTGCCTTAATCTTTGGAATATAGGCCTTTGTGTATATGTAATTCTTTTCATAAAAAACAAACAAAAACAAAGCGTATTATCTTAACCTTTGGAATTTAGGCAATTTTGTTTATATGTAATTTTTCAAAACATAAAAACAGTCTATTTTCTTTAACTCCCTATTTTCCGTACCCCCAAAGAGTACACCAC
>NW_020870302.1:98082-105582 GCF_003789085.1 Penaeus vannamei
CCCCGTCTTGGCAACGTGACAAAAAGTTTGATAGATGACAAATATCACTTTTATGGCGCTGGCTATTCATTTCACACCTGACAACTTTGCACTTTGCATGCGTCTGTTTCGCATTTAAAACACTGGCAGAAGGGGTAAGTAACAGTCGCTGAGTGAAAACAAATGCATTATGCTGTATGATAACGTAGTTTGTCATATCATTACGATATTAAATATATCTTATCGTATCTAACATGGTACTTAAGCTGCGTGTAGAGTAGGCAGCAGTAGGAGTATATGTAGTAAATATACGTATGTGTATGTCTATATAAATTGGAGATATGGGAGGAGAGTGAGAACGAAAAATAAGGAAAAGGAATTGTTACGAAGGGGAAAAAGGATGGAAGGAACGAGAATTACGAGGTACGGGAGGAAGAGATAGGAAAAAGAATGTGAAATGAGGGGAGGAAAATAGGTGTAAAGAATAGAAGGGAAGCGTAACTAATGATAAACGAGTGGATAAAGAGGTTTTATTGAAGGGTAGAAGGGAGAGGAATAAAAAAGAAATAGAAAAATAAGAGACAGGGAAAGACAAAAAGTACGAGAGGATTAGCAATAAAAGAGGGAAGTGTGTGTGAAAGAAAATGCAAAAACAAGATTTTCTGAACATTAATTTCCTCAACAACTGTGATTAAACTCACTGACAAGAAAGAGGCGGTGGGAAACATGTAAACACCATCCACACACATTTACGCGCACACACACACACACACACATACACACCATACATACACAATATATATATATATATATATATATATATATATATATATATATATATATATATTGTGATGAACATTACAGTAATATTAGTTCTCTTTTTCATTCAAACATCTAATCCATCCATATATATATATATAATATATATATTTATATATATATATATACACTTATATATATTACACATACTATATATAAATTATTCAAACATCTATATACATGTACAAGTCACAACAGTATATATATATATTACTGATTAGTAGTATTAATATAACATATGTATATTCATATACTTATTATATATAATATATTATATATGTATGTATGTATGTATATACATATAGTGTGTGTGTGTTTATATTGTTATGAACATAACAATAACAAAACCAAATTTCTTTTTTCATAGTTTAAATATTCCCCAGATTCCCCTGAAATTCTACATGACATTTCCTCGTAAAATTCTTGTTTCTGAAATTCAAATCCGTCCAGCAAACGAACAGCATCAATGGCAGCGCACGTTCTGACAAGCACTTCCAAGAGACAAGAACTGTAAATAGAGACACCGGCTGCCGTTCAAGCGACTACCCATGAATATTCATTCCGACGGCGAACTCTCTAACCCAGCACGCTTTCTAATCACAAGACACTTATTGTTTTCTTTGTCCCGGCGTTTGTTCAGATTCGGGAAATGTGAGGAATATGTGTCACTTTGGTGTTTGCTGAGATCAATGGTGTTTTGAGACTGGGATACGACGTATGTAAATAATATAATGTTTTCGCATTATGTGTATAGAGCCTTGGGAGATTTGTAATGTTTTGAAAGTACTGTTTAGTGCCCCTGTCTGTTGAAGTTCTGCTATATACTGTAATAGATATTGTTTACTACAATAGTACTCTATATTACGCTACCTCCCCCTAGCGATGTTTGACCTGGTTGAGGACGGAGTGGAATATACCCAGGTTGTCTTTGATATATGCTACTGTCTGCATGTAGCCACAGCTGTATAAGACAATTTCATTTGCGATTGTTATAATACATATACTCTGGACTGTAGATGGTATTCCGGAACTACGGTACAGTTCATCTTTATAGTACGCTTCTCTCTCTCTCTCTCTCTCTCTCTCTCTCTCTCTCTCTCTCTCTCTCTCTCTCTCTCTCTCTCTCTCTCTCTCTCTCTCTCTCTCTCTCTCTCTCTCCTTCTCTTTCTCTCTCTCTCTCTCTATCTATCTATCTATCTATCTCTATCTCTATCTCTCTCTTTCTCACACACACACACACAATCTCTGCGGATTATGCATGTCAACAATACATAAGAATACATGACATACGATAGTCATACACAATATAGCGTGTTTACTTGCATCTTTTCCCCTCTGTACAACGCTGCACTCCGCGTACCCTGAACACCAAACTCCGCAGGCCAAAGTCTCCCTTGTACAGCACACAACACGCACGTAACACCTTTTCTTCGCTGTATATCAAAACACGCGTACACAGCTGTTGTCCATCACGGGTCATGGGACTTCTAAGAAAATCGATAGTCCGTTGGGGAGGCATGAAAGAGCTATACGCCATCCTTAGCGTTTCACCAAAGGCTTTATGGCTTGATGAATGAGTGTATGCATGTATGATACCAGTCGTCAATCTTCATTCATTACAGGAATTACTCGACGATTATCAAAGTATACCCTATTGTTTTCTTAACTCGGAATGCCCTTTTAATCTGATTCTGCATTCATGATACTCTTAATATTCATGGAAAATCTGCGTGTATGAAGTTAGATTCCTAGTTCACAGGCTTAAAATGTATTCCCTTTCAGCCTAAATCCAATGAAAATATATAATGTTTGAGCTGCTACCAATTAAATATTTTGTCATGTATTATTCGGGGCCCTTTCAGTCCACAAAGTAAATATGATACGAGAGTTGTGCGTGTTGGTAGTATATTTATACAGTGAGGGATATGAAAACTTTATTTTGAGTTATTGTATGTTCTCGTGCGGGACAAACATTACCCAAAAAAAACTTTGATATGCTTAGTCTCTTTCTGCTGTGTCAGTTGAAGTATTAATTTGGTCTGTACTTTTAGTTCTTATTACAGGCACCTACTGTTTATCCGTTGGTTTCGCGTGTCTATGCAAACGCTCTTTATTTTATTGACTTATTAATTTCTTTGTTATAATTTATATTAATATTACTGCTATTGCTATCATTATTATCATTATCATTAATACTATTATTATTATTATTATCATTATTTTATAATCATTATTGTTATTGTTACGTTTTATTATTGTCGTTGTTGTTGCTGTTGTTATTGTTATTATTGTTGTTATTACTAATATTATTGGTATTATTATAGTTATTATTATTATTAATTTTATTACTACTACTACTAGCATTATTATTATTATTATCTTGATCATCGTCATTATTGTTATCATACACACACACATAGACACACACACACACACACACACACACACACACACACACACACACACACACACACAATATATATAATATATATATATATATATATATAGTATATTATATATATATATATATATATATATATATATATATATATATATATATATATATATATATATATATATATATATACACATAGATGAGAGAGAGAGAGAGAGAGAGAGAGAGAGAGAGAGAGAGAGAGAGAGAGAGAGAGAGAGAGAGAGAGGAGAGAGACGAGAGAGAGAGAGAGAGAGAGAGAGAGAGAGAGAGAGAGAGAGAGAGAGAGAGAGAGAGAGAGAGAGAGAGAGAGAGAGAAAATAGATCATACAAATAAAATTTTAAAAAAAGAAGTGAATCCCAAAACCAAAAAAAAAAAGTATTAAGAAAAGACACAAGGTTCTGAGCAAAGAATGTGATAAGAAAGAGAAAGATCGGAATTTTGGCCATTCCAGCCTCGCTTTCTCTCCCTGGCTGAACACAATCACAAAACGAAATCATGTGTGTTTGATATCGAACATCGCTCGCTGAACAAAGATTTGGGGGAGGGGGGGGGAGGGGGGGGGGCGGTGTTTTACAAGGGCAAAGGCTCGGACTGAGAAAGAATCAGTGAGAATGGGGAATAAACATGAGAAACAAAAGCAAAACTAGAAGCAATATATATATATTTAAGTATGTATGTATATATGTATGTATGCATATATTATATCTATAAACATATAATATATATATATATATATATATATATATATATATATATATATATATATATATATATATATATATACATATATATATATATATATATATATATATATATATAATATATATATATATATATATATATATTATATATATATATATATATATATATATATATATATATATATATATATATATATACATTCATGTACTATATACAAGCATACATAGTAAATAGATATATCAAAACAAACAACTTGAAGCCCTCAAAGAGCACATACCCCCGCCAAGGAAATAGTCAATAAAAATATTCACACTTGAAGAATACCATGAAAATCACCTCTTTCTCAAGTCCACTCATGACCAAAATTTAATTGCATCTATATTGGGTTAAGAAAAACCTGTTAAAAACTTCATAAAAATCAGTTGATAACCATCCTTGATCTGTAGGCTAAGACACACCATGGGTATTTTTTTTTTTTTTTTATAAAAATATTTTTGTAACTGAAGATATCCTGCTAACTAACTCTGGAGCAAACTAACCAATGTAGTATTGGTAACCTCGTCGGCATAGGTAACACAAGATGAAAAATATGTGGAGGTGGAATTAGAAATCATTTCCACTGACAAATTATTCGCGACAATCCCCGTGCCGGCCGCGACAGCAACGTTGCCAATGTTTCTACACTGTTGCCAAAGACTCGACTCCACTCCCATTCCAAAGAATCATACTCGAGTTGACGAACCTAAAATTATTTTTGAATCATATTAAATGATTTATCATTGTTTTATTGACAGTAAATAAGAAATAGTAATAAACAATAATTAGGAAATAGCAATGAAGTTTTTTTTAGTTATCAACACCCTTAATTTACAAATCAAATGACGGGAAACTATCGAAGACTATTCTAACGTCACACTTTTGAATGATTTGAAAATGACACTATTTTCTTGTTTCTTTAGTTGACGCCTTCATATTCAATTATATGTACACGATAAGTAAAATTATTATGTAGAACTTAATGTAAAATATAATATTCTTTCGATTATTCCATTCAGACACATAAACAAAACATGAACCTGTTTCAGAAAATAATTCCCCGTATCCCTTTCGTCATGAAACACTTTTGGTGGCCTGAATATGTTAAAGGTTAAAACTTAAATTACCCAATAAAATAATAAGGATTTTTGCCTGTGCATGACATATCGAAATGAGTTAATTAAAAGCGTAGGCATACGAAAGATGAACCTTGTTCTTCTGAGCTATGAGCCTGTTGATATGAAAGTATTTTAGTATTCAAAATATACTCTTTATTTCTCTTTATATACTCTTTATGTTCATGTTTTCCAATATTACCTAACATATCACATTAGCTATATCTATAACAAATAGGAAGTGAAAAGAAAACATGCATATGTACATTATATATATATATATATATATATATATATATATATATATATATATATATATATATATATATGTGTGTGTGTGTGTGTGTGTGTGTGTGTGTGTGTGTGTGTTGCGCACACACACACACACACACACACACACACACACACACACACACACACACACACACACACACACACACACACACACACACACACATACATATATAAATATATAAAATATATATATATATTTTATTTATTTATTGATATACATATATAAATAAATAAATACATAATAATATAATATATAAATATATATATATATATATATATATATATATATATATATATATATATATATATATATGTACACACACATATATAAATAAATAAATAAATACATATATAAATATATATTATATATATATATATATATATATATATATATATATATATATATATATATATATATATATATATATATATATATATATATATATATATATATATATATATATATATATATATATATATATATATATATATATATATATATATATATATACATATATATATATGTATGTACATTAAGTATATATATATATATATATATATATATATATATATATATATATATATATATATATATATATATATATATAAATATATATATATATATACATATACATATCCATATATATGTGTATATATATATAGATAAATAAGTAAATACATAATATACATATACGTATGTGTATATGTGTTTAGATATACCCACATATATAAATGCGCACACATACAATAATGCACCATACATTGTAGAAGGAAATTTAACCTTCCCATTTTCTTCCAGTTTCCAAACGGGAAGAATTACTCGCGCGCTCATCAGCCAGGTGCAGCTGTTTATATGTGACTCCGCCCCAAATAGGGTCAGAGTCATAGGAAAGTGACAGTCGTTGTCTGCGGAAATGAGGGCTCTTATTACTGATACATATATATATATATATGTGTGTGTGTGTGTGTGTGTGTGTGTGTGTGTGTGTGTGTGTGTGTGTGTGTGTGTGTGTGTGTGAGTGTTGTTATTATATATTATATAATATATATAATATATTATATATATATATATATATATATATATATGTGTGTGTGTGTGTGTGTGTGTGTGTGTGTGTGTGTACATATATATATATATATATATATATATATATATATATATATATATATATATATATATATATATATGTATATATATACTCTTGTGTGTGTGTTTGTGCGTGCGTGTGTGTGTGTGTGTGTGCATGCGTGCGTGCGTGTGTAAGTATATGTGTGTGTTTAAAAACAAAAATACCAACAAACTCTTTGATGAATTTCGCTAACGCTCAAGACATTGAAGAGAAAAAAAAACGCTTCCGGCCTTTGAAAACAAAGAACAGTAAAAGAAACCGAGCGACCGAGAAGAAGGAGAGAAAACGGAAAAAAAAACTTTCACCCAACATCTCCTTCGAAAACATTAGCCCCATTGGTGAAGATATCGTCGCGAGCGGAAAGCCCCGGGTAGAGTGACGGCGCCGCGCTGAAAAAGGGAGATTAAAACTTCGCTCTTTAGTCCTTCCCCGACGCGTTATTGTCACCGCTCGGGAGGCGCCTAAGTCCTTCCCTTCACCGGGGCTCTGGAAGGTTCTGGAAGGTTCTGGAAGGTTCTGGAAGGAGGAATCAGCGGAAACCGGGACGGAATGCGATCGTTGCAGACACGGTTGAAAATGCAAGGAAAGAAGGTCATTGATATTGGTAATGTCGTTGCGTTAAATAGGATGATAATGATGATTGAAACTGAAATGAGGATAGAACTACTAATACTGCTGCTTTAAATAATGACAATAGATATTAATGCTACGACGATGATAATAATGATATCAGTAATGAAACTGATAATGAGGATTAATGAAATAACAGTGATGGTAACTATAATGGTGATAATGATAATGATGACACCAATGATATTTAAAATGTTGATAATAATAATAATAAGTACAAAAATCATAATAACGAAAATGACGATGCTACCTATAGTATCAATAACAATATTAATAATACTACTGATAGTAATGATCCTGATAACAGTAGTAGTAGTAGTAGTAGTGTAATAGATGAGTTGTGCATCTGCCACATGA
>NW_020870302.1:110582-118082 GCF_003789085.1 Penaeus vannamei
ATTAGGTGTTATATTTGTCTCTCAAATAATGATACTAAACATATGCTACTTTTGATGTTTATATTCCTTGGAATTTTATGTTATGTCTTTTGATCAAAGAGTGTAAAACAGAAAATTTGTCCCTTATATTTAAGATGAATCTTTATCTTTCTTTGTTGTGCTCAAGATGTTATATAATCTGTTGCATCTGTAAGAGCGAGTAATTCAATATAAGAAATTTATTAAAAGAATTCTTGCAAAACGCTTTTGCATGACCCGATACTGGACAGCGTAACAAAAGAAAAAAAAAAGAGAGAACCAAAAAATAGGCAATGATGCTGGAGATACATGGAAGGATAGGAGTGACAAAATGCAAAAGTTGAAAGAGAAAAAGAGGCTGGAAAGATGTTAATCATTCCAATAACATGTAGGATAAAATATTAAAAGTAGTACTTATTAGACAACAGTAAAAATAACATTAACATCAACAAGAACAAGAATTAAAATAACATTAACATCAACAAGAACCAGAGTAAAAACAACATTAACATCGACAAGAACAAGAGTAAAAATAACATCAATGAGACCAAGAGTACAAATAACATTAACATCAACAAGAAAAAGTTGTTACTTATTTGAAAAAAAAAAAATTCATGTTGATGCAACGGTACAGTCCTACTACACATATGTATGCAAGGAAAGAAAAAGAAATATCTAAACCTAAATAAATATATTCTTTATTCTATAACTTAAAGACAGTTTGCCTCTCGTCACAACATACGAGAAACCATGGTAGTCCACGAGAGACCATGAGAGTCCATAAGAGATTTGTACTTGTTCCTCGTTCCTTTACCTTCGATGAACGCTTTTGTCGATTCCAAGGGACTGCTATGGATTCATCCCCTGTTCTCAATATTCTAGGAATTCACAAAACGGCCTCACAGCGCAGGAAAAACGATGAGAAACATGAACTGGAGTGTTTGCAGGGTAGCCACACTGATACCCGGCGCCACCCCATTCATAGTGAACGTATGGCCATAGTGCTGTGTCCGGTCATTATTACAATGGATAATAAAGCTGATTTCGTCCGCGTCTGTGCGTCATAGGCCATTAACCCTCTACTTTCGTCAGCAAACACGTGCTATAACGCGATTTTCTGTTGTCAAGATAAGCAATGGGTTTTGATAGTTCCTGGTCGGGCCATTTCTCTCTTCGATTGGTTATCTATTTGCATTTGCCATTGCTTTGTACTATACGTATAACTGGTTTTGGTATGAATATTGTATTTCGTGTTCAGTGGCAATGTCAAAGAAGATAAATGTTCAGTGTATCAAACTGTGCAAGAATATTCATAAAAAACAATTTCAAGACCCTGATCTATGTATCTTTCTTAATTTTATTATATCTGTGCTTACGGACAAAGATAAAAATAAATTTGTTTTGGAATCTTACTCTGTACCCAAATTTGCGTTTTTTTTTTTTTCTTCTTCTTTTCTTTTCCTTTTTTCTTTCCTTCGTATATAAGCAAATCGATGTTTGCTAAGGCTGAATAGGATAATACCATACTAACCAAACAAAAGATATACTACAGGTAAATTTAACATCTATCCCTTTTTGTCCGTGTAAAGAAGGATCGAACATATCAGAACTTGAAAAATTCTTTGAAGAAAATCAATCGAATTAGTACTCAGAATATACGGTGACGACAAAGAAAAGGAAGAGAGAAGGTATGAACAACAACGCGCAGGGTGTGAGAAGAGGAGAGAGAGAGAGAGAGAGAGAGAGAGAGAGAGAGAGAGAGAGAGAGAGAGAGAGAGAGAGAGAGAGAGAGAGAGAGAGAGAGAGAGAGAGAGAGAGAAGAAGAGAGAGTGAGTGAGTGAGTTGGGGGAGGAGAAAGAAAGGAGGACGGGAAAGAGGAAGGGAGAAGGACAGAGGAAGGGGAAAATGGAAAGGAGGGGAAGGAAGACAGGAAGGATGGGAGGAGTAAAGGAAGAGAGAGAGAGAGAGACAGACAGACAGAGAGACAGAGAAAGAGAGAGACAAGAGAGAAAGAGAGAGAGAGAGGAGAGAGAAATAAGAGAAGAGAGAAAAAAGGAAAATAGACTGACAAAAATTATACAAAGGCAAGAAATTTAGATATTTGTACTTACAATGAGACAATACAAGACAACTATTATGTGTACAATATAATCGTTATCATTAGGGAAAAAAAAACGAAAAAGAAGACAAAATAACAGTGCAAATATTCAAAGCACCATCCACCTGTACACGGTATATCAAAACACAATTTGGTTCCACGATTTTCAAAGCAAACGTACGATCATCGCGCAGTGTCCAGGCATTACAACAATGGACAATAAAACCCGTTCGTCCATGTCTATGCTCCAGGGGTCATTATCTCTCTAGTTACGTCACCGAGCACGCTCTGAAACCCTGTTTTTCTCAGGTATGATGAAAACAGGTCGCTAGTTTTTTTTTGTTTGTTGTTTGTTTTTGCATTCTAGATTGTTCCCTTCTGCAAAAATGAAAGGTTGCCACCATGCTTTTTTATGTAGTGGTCACAATTTTTTTTTTTTTTTTTTTTTTCTTTTTGGCTTGCTTCTTTCATATCTGTACGGATGTTAACATTTCGTGGTAAGCGGAAATTTATTGTTTATTGTGCGTGCGTGATTTTCATAAACGAATATGAGGTAAAATGAGAATTGTTCCATAACTGAAAATAATAGCTTCAGTATATAAGTGTAAGGATTCATGACAGATGAATGTCACACACACACACACACACACACACACACACACACACACACACACACACACACACACACACACACACACACACACACACACACACACACACACACTTGCCCTTTGTGTTCTATCTTTAAACCCCGTTGGCAAATGGCGAACGTGCTATCTTTGCTTGCTTGGGAGTTCGAAAGGGGAAGAGAAAGCGGAAAGGAAGGATCAAAGGAGGAACAAGAAACAAACAAAACACTGTAAAGGAAAAGAAGGAAAAGTTTGCTTCGTGTGTAGCGATAAAGAAAGCATTGAAGACTCATTCATCTATTTTTATCGAGTGAATTATTGAATGGATTTGGTTTTCATCTTTTTTTTGTTTTTTTTCTTATCTGCCGCAACACGTGTCACTTCGAAGGTCAGAGGTTGCAAAAGACTCGAAAAATGTTTCATAATCGGAATAACAAGCCTTTTCCAAAACCTTTCAAACATACAGTAAAGAATATGTAGAATAAGGATTTGGACTAACACATATTATCAACCTCCGCAGCTCTTCTACTACAAAACTCTCCAAGTTAAAACCTACATTACTCTATTATTCTACATCGAAACCTAATAAAACCCGAGTGAAGTTTGTTTTGGCATGCTACTCAACACAGCACAATAGTCGTCATTCTTTCATAATACTATACTTAGTAAGATGATTTGTCGTTTTTTGTTCTCATTTCTGGGGGATATATTTTTCTTACTGTTTGTTAGTGTGCGTTTGTCTTTGGTACTGATTTATCAATAAAAAGTGCTACTATTTTAGCTTTTTTTGTACAAAGGAGAAAATTGGTACTTTTAGAACAGGTACAGGGCATAGTTGTGCCAACGCAAGGAGACTGTAAATAAACAGTATCTTAGCTTTGCTCCATGACTTCAAATCAATTTCTCTTTCTTTCTTTCTTTCTCCCTTCCCCAGCCTCTCTCTCTCTCTCTCTCTCTCTCTATCTATCTATCTATCTATCTATCTATCTATCTATCTATCTATCTATCTATCTATCTATCTATCTCTCTCTCTCTCATCTCTCTCTCTTCTCTCTCTATTTCGTCAGACGTTATAGGTGCTCCTAATGTACAAATTATTGCAAACCCATGTGTAACATATTACAAAGGCTATTTAAAATAATAATGAAATTAACAATAACTATAATTCACAAAATGAGCAACATAGAACAAGTACTTGAAAAAGGGATGAAGTGAGAGCGAGATGAAAAAAAATGAAAATAAAGAACGAAACAAAAGAAGGGAAGAGGGGTGAAAACAGAAAAAAAGTTACAAATAAAAAATAAAAAAAGGACCGAAGAAAAAGAAAGTGTAATATAATCTAAAGGATATTTAAAGATTAGAGAAAAAGGTGTACTATATATTATAATATAATATATATATATAATATATATATATATATATATATATATATATATATATATATAAACAGAAGAAAGGAAATAACAAGAGGAGTGAGGATTCGGAGGAAAGAGAATACGGTCGATTGAAGAACTTATAGCTGAAGAAAAAAGAAAAGATAATGGATTTAATGGTATTATTGTGAGAAAAAAACAAATGTTGATAGGAGAAAACGACATGGATGAATTATTCAGTAATAGTAAGAGCTGATATTTACGTTTTGAGGGAAATTAAAACGGAATCGTTAATGTGTAATATTCAATCGCCAAATGGAATTTCCTGAACAAAAGATGTGGTATGCACGCAAAACATAACATTTACTGAGAACAAAAGATACATAAAAAAAAAAAAAATCTTATAAAGACATTGATTCGAAATAGAGAAACATTGAATGAATGAAATCAGTGCAGATTTTAATTTTCTGTCCAGGGAATTCGAGTTGTGCAACAAGCATAAAATTTCTTTTTTGAAAACAGCTTGAATTTTAATGATAAGAACGGAATTCCCTTGGGAGGTATATATTCTGCATGTCACTATTTTCCATTATTTCAGTTTATTTGAAGACAAGGATTTTTCTGACTATATTTGTTTTTCGTAGTTTTGTTTGATTATTATCATATACACGTGCTAGTGTAAGTGTGTGTGGGAGGAGGGAGGGAGGGAGGGAGGGAAAAGAGAGAGAGAGAGAGAGAGAGAGGGGGGGGGTGAGGAAGAGAGAGAGAGAGAGAGAGAGAGAGAGAGGAAGAGAGAAGAGAGAGAGAGAGAGAGAGAGAGAGAGAGAGAGAGAGAGAGAGAGAGAGAGAGAGAGAGAGAGAGAGAGGGAGAGGGAGAGAGAGACAGAGACAGACAGACAGACAGAATCAGACAGACACAGACAGAGAGAGAGAGAGAGAGATAGTGGAAGACAAATAGACAGAAAGAAATCCTAACAAGCAACAGATATTGAACCATTTTAAACCTGCGCCTCACACTCCACGGACTACAACAATACACGTCTCATAGTCTTCCATTTCAACTTCCATCGTTATAGAACTAATTATACAACCAGCTTCTTGTGCCACAGACCTTCCCAACAGACTATCCCACAGTTTCCTTCTCCTAACTGCTGAGAGACTTGAGAAAGGTTCCTGGCGTTTCCTCAACACAGTCAAGACTTTGCAAGTTGAATATGCAACATTCGCTGCTATCAATTGACAAAGTTCCCCAGAGCTTGGATCAATTCAGGACACGTGCTTTGCCTTGTTGCTGCTTCCAAGGTCCTTTGTGCTTTCGCCGAGTAATTTATTTTTCTTTCAGTTAGAATGATAACACCATAATATATATCGAAGTATAATGAGCAGTCAATCACATTAATAACAATAATAAGGATGAATAGAAAAAAACACATACCGTGTTGATACTATGGTAGAAAAACCCACAATGCACAAACTAGATTGTGCATTGTGAGTTTTTCTACCAATAATAAGGATAAGGATGATTATGAGAGGGATAATGATGATGATGATAATAATAATAATAATAATAATAATAATAATAATATAATAATTAATAATTAATAATAATAATATAATAATAATAATATCAGTAATAATAAGGATGATTATAATGGTGACAATGTTGGCTTTTTAAAGTTTTTTTTTTCTTATGATTACCTGAACCATATTCTGACAAGACAATAAGGTGAAATTTCCTCACGTTGCAGGTTATCCACCATTAGTTCTTCCCTTATACGATTAAAAGCTTCCTTTGTTTAGCTGCTATACAATGCTCTTCCTTATTGTTCCAAGCTACGTTTACCATTCTACCCCTTCCCTCACGATTTTCTTCTCTCCTTTGTTAGCTATATGGCCTGGAGTGTACCCTTGTCCCATCTCTGTTTCTGTAAAGAAGGAAAGACAAATGTACATTCTCTTTATTATATTTAGATTGTTGGTATATATTTTTAGCTTGGGATTATATAATATTCATTTCGAAATTCGGTAAAGAATTAGGTGTTTTATCCTAATCTCTTAGTATGTTATATTTTTCTTTTTGTCAATAAAAGTGAACACAGAACAAAATATTTGGAAGAGTAATAGTGGTAGACATGCTAGCACTAATGATAATAAATCAGACGTCAATGATACAGACAATAAAGTCTTGAAAATAGATAAATTTATGTGTTAAAATATGTCTATCATTATTATCCTGAAGTAATGACAAGCGAAAATACTAACTTTACTTCCATAGCGGGAGGTATCTGCTGAATAAACTGCACTTTAAAAGCCAATTTCGTTAGAGATACGTTACCCACCACTAATTACCCTCTACAACAAGGAACTATTCCTAAGACATCCTCGAGACCTTCTTACCAGCTGCTCACGCCTCAATGATCGGGACTGAAGCACCCACCTCGAGTAGAAGCTATTGTTCTTTCTATTGTCTTGTACGGTAGTCATTTGTGCCTCGGAGGTCTGTATGAGAACCCGAAGACATGGTGCTTTGTTTTCAGTGTGGCCTGGCGTAGAGAGGTGGCATACGAGTGAACGGTTGTTGTTAGAGGTCATTATTCTTTCTTGCTATTTGGGTATTTGACGCTAGAGTAGGGTTGTCAAATTCATATATCCCGGGAGGCCATATCTGAGCTTAAGTATGCAGTATGCGTGGCTAGATAAGCATGAGTCGACAGGATGTGGTTGACGTAGAAAGGATGAGGAGATTTCATTCATTACAAAAACATAATAACAGAAAACAAGCTCTCTATCTATCTATCTATCTCTTTCTCTCTCTCTCTCTCCTCTCTCTCTATCTATCTATCTATCTATCTATCTATCTATCTATCTATCTATCTCTCTCTCTCTCTCTCTCTCTCTCTCTCTCTCTCTCTCTCTCTCTCTCTTCTCTCTCTCTCTCTCTCTCTCTCGCTCTTCCTCAAGATGTGAAAGTTCAGTGCCTTATTTTGTCTTTCTTATTTTTACGTTATTTAGTTATTCTTTTACATCTGTCATTTGCTTTTACTATTAAGGTTTCACCATTTACGAAAACCAACCCATGAATGAATTTGCACCTGAAGTAAAGAGGTCCTGACATGACTTAAATATAAAAGCAAAATGGATCTATTGCCTCGCGCATCAAATACCCATCTTCATTTTAATTTATCAACCATTCCTCTTCCGTATTTTCTTCCTTCCTCCTTTTTATTCATCTTCTCGCCTAATCTCCCGATGAAAAAAAAGTGTTCTCGGTGATCTCGAATTTTTTAATCACACATCACCCTCAAATACCCATCTTCATTTTAATTTTATCAACCATTCCTCTTCCGTATTTTCTTCCTTCCTCCTTTTTATTCCTCTTCTC
>NW_020870302.1:125237-140237 GCF_003789085.1 Penaeus vannamei
ATATTATGCATATCTTGTATATATATTATAATATATATATATATATATATAATAATATTAAATATATAAATTAACTAATAATATATATTATATATATATAAGTATATATATATATACATAATATTATATTAATTATATATATATATATATTATATATATATTAGTATATTATAATATATATATATATGTATGTGTGTGTATTTTCTATAGTATTTAAACATATATAAATATACTGGCATAAAGTAATATTTATATATATAATAAATATATATATATATATATTATATATATATATATAATATATATATATATATAATATAGCTGCATAAATAATCTATACATAATTTCTATAATGATTTACATATATAATTATATATAACATATTAACATGTATGTATATATGAATAATAATACTATTTCTATATAATATTTCTAACAGCACACATATACATATCTATATATATATATATTATATATATAATATATATATATATATATTGTGTGTGTGGTGTGTGTGTGTGTGTGTGTGTGTGTGTGTGTGTGTGGTGTTTGTGTGTGTGTTGTGTGTTGTGTGTGTGTGTGTGTGTGTGTGTGTGTGTGTGTGTGCCAACAACTGCATGCTATATATCAATACCTTTATCAGGTCACCATCTCTTTGGAAACGAAAGATATATCAAACTGATATCCGTCCTGTCACTCTACTTCCTGTGCTATGTAAACTGTTTGTTGGAAATATTTGCCAATCAAATAACGTTATTTCCAGAATAAGTTTAGATATTAAATGCAGCATGGATTTAGAAGTTAGTTAAAGATTAAAGGTTAAAGATCTATTAACAATTGCATACAAGTTTTCTTACTGAAAATACGGATGGCTGTCAGTTCTTCCTGAGATTCTGAAGATCTGAAAAAATGCCTTTAAAACATATATAAATATTATATATATATATATATATATATATATTATATATATATAATATAATATATATATATATATATATATATATATATATATATCATATGAAAACCTTCACTTCAATATATAAAAAATCTAAGAATACACAAAGGTTGGTACGATCTTTGAGATAGTTTTCGATTTCTATAGAAATGTACTAGGCATTTTCATGATTAATTGGGTGAGCCTTTTCTTGTAAAATTTCCAGCCTTTCCCACAAGGTACTCGCCGCATGTGACCTTAGCTGCTGACACGACAGAGGATTTTAAGTAATCAATCATAGGGCTGACATCGGTGGGGGCCTTTTACCTCATTCTCCTCACGTTTCCAGCCACAGGAGTCCCTTATGGCGAGTCTCCAAGCGGGTCCTCAGGCCATCTCAATTTCTCAGATCAATTAGCCCAAGCCACGTCTTTCTAGGTCGTCCCGTGGGCCTCCTCAACCCGAAGTTGTCTAGGGAAAAGACTAACTTGGTGGGCGGTTCCGAATTGTGCAAGTAGCAGGTCATATTCCAAAATCACGACGTAAAAGATCCTTGAAAAATGGTTCTGCCAACTGAATACCGTCATATAAAGTTCTGTTCAAATGGTATCAAAAAGAGACCACTTGATTTACACACAAAGATGCACTCAGAACAAACATGTAAATACAAAGAGTTGACTAGAATTTTTTTTTAACAAAGCGTAGAAGCATCTTGAATTTTCATTCTAATATCATGCCATCAAAATCGAAGGAAGATGAGAAAGGAGAACTAATTCACAATAAGTTAATATTTTTCTACAAGAGAGAATAAATGACATGCTTCCAGTTTAATTAACAATATGTGGAGTTTCTCATCTCTGGACAAGAAAGAAGAGCCAGAAAATTGTTGAATGTAACTTTAATTCATATTTATATTAGTCAAACTACCTGTACTGCATGTAATTTTGTTTATTAATATAGCTTTTACGGTGATGAAAAGTTTTATTCAATGAATATGGAAATGCTTTGGTCCTGAATTTCTTACTTGTAAGGGAAAATCTGTTCATTGACTTAACTTTTGCATTGTGTTTCTTCTTTTGAGCGTGTGTCTGTAAGCATGGACATATAATTAAATTCTGTTCACGGATAAGATGTCGAATTACAAGTAACAATCTGTTGATTTTGATATGCATTGAATCACTCCTATAACACCACACTTATTTCCTACCAACATAATCTACTTGTTATTTTAAAAGACTGGTTTCGAGGGATGTCATTCTATTCGTACTACACTTCCAAACACGTCCCATATGGTCCATTTCAACTCTCACTGTTAAGATTACTTGTATTCATTCTGCCTTATTGTACAGTAGACCAATTCTGGGAGAGAAGTCCACTATTTCTTTCTGTTAAATGGCAAAATCTTGGGGAAAGTTCTTTGTCATTCGCCACAGCCATTCAGAACTTCGCTAGTTGTTGAATATCCAATGCTCGCTTTTATCATTTTTCAATCAAGTTGCCGAGGTCTTTTAAACTTGCTTTTTTCACAAATTTTAGTTGGCAAATTATGAATCAGTTCAACACAAAACTAGCTGTTCCGAAGCCATCTCGCTCAATTAACACACACACACACACACACACACACACACACACACACACACACACACACACACACACACACACACACACACACACACACACACACACACACACACACACACACATCCTTATGCATTTGCTTTTGTTTTTATTTGCTTATTTATAGTTACGAGCACACCGAAGTTAACCTCCCTGATAACAAACGTGACAGTTTTCAATACCCTCAATTCCCCCTTAGCCCGTTTCCCTTGCTAACCGCCATCCTTCACCCTGACCAACAAAGTGTCAGTATCTCAGACTTTAGGCCATTAAATAAAGCCTTGGATTACCGACTGTGGTTTCCCTGGCTTTAAAATCCGTGTCGGGGTCTTGCAGCCTTGTCATGCGTCCCTAGCCACTGCCACTAAAATATGCGACTCCGTTTCTGTCACGGTTCAAATGTTCAGGATGGTAGGTGGGTCTTCGTCCTGTGGAAGATCATAATACGTTTTGGAATTGTTCTCTGTTTCCATTCGCAATGTGGCTTCAACCCTCAAGATTTCTTAACCTTTGTGGTATCGGGTTCTCCAGGGGACTGGCCATGGCGGAAAGGGTTAAATAATATCTAGGATTCGGGAAAAAGGAAAAGGAAATCTTGCCAGAACACATCGAATATGAGTAGTAAAAATACGGCTGAAATCCTCACAGTTTCTAGAAAACTCTAAGCTGCCTTTCTGGTCTATTACCTTTAATATTCGCCCAATCTTACACATGGTACTAAAGAACGAACATTCTTGAATGTGTAGACACTAATGCTATTACACAAACTATTAAGAAGTAAGAGTATATTTTCCATTTCAGAGCTTTGCGTAATTCAACTTGCATTAGCACGCCTTGTTTCTTATACTCTTGAGAAAAAATAATAAATTAAACTCCATATGAATCAAGAACTTTGATCCTAATTATACACAAGCTTACCGTTGTGCTGTATGTGGGTAATTATAACAAATATAAAACAAACGTTTACTAAAACCAGAAAGGTATAACAAGAAATTGGTTTTTGGATTTGCATTCCAGTCTCTCCCCCTCTGAAAATGGCCCTTGCATTTTAATATATGTGTTACTGGCGGGGTGTAATATACATTATACAAGTGAGGTAATATTGGAATGAATCGGCAGCAGGAATCATAATATAATGAAAGACACGATTGGTATAAGTAAGCCAGAGAAATATGTACTCTGTATGCTGCATATTCTGTAAACTCGTTCTTTTCCAGGTTATGCAATTCTTATTTTCGCGCTGGTTAGTTTTCCGATGCCGAAAAAAAAACATTGCAAGGATATTTTAGAAACTATGTGAAGATAAGAAATCTTTCCACCCAACTCCACGTGTTTCAGATTTTTCCAAGACGAATGAAAAATGTTTTAGCTAGATTTTCTGCTGGACAGTCGTCAAACATACAGACAAACTTGACCTTTTTATTACGACCTTTAAATCCCCCAGGTGAACGAAGACTCCTTACTGCACGATGAGGAACACGTTTGAACACCTGAATCTTTGATGAGAATGAGAAAGTGATGGGTGAGAGTACCGCCATGTACCAATTCTGACTCATGATCACACTTCTGTATAAGTTTTGGTTGAATATTTTTTATTACTTTTTTACCGTTATTATTTTTTTATTTTATGTATTTATTCATAGGTTACTGTACTCACTCGCCAAAGCTCATTTGCATATATTAGTGATTGTCATCACTAATGTCACGAAAGTATATTAGATTTGCTGTTATTTTTTGGAAATTCTTCTCTGTTTCTGAATGATTCGCAGATATCTCGCCGCAAATGTTGATGTACATTTAACGTATTCTTGACGAAAATAAAACTTGAGTACTTTTTATTCGACGAAGGGTTGCGCGGTCGGATTTTCAATTAGGATTATGAATACAAAGGTCTTGGTTCCACTGACACCGCTCCCCTCTGTCTGTCTGTGTCTGTCTGTCTGTCTCTCTCACTCACTCTCACTCACTCACTCACTCACTCACTCACTCACTCACTCTCTCTCTCTCTCTCTCTCTCTCTCTCTCTCTCTCTCTCTCTCTCTCTCTCGCGCTCTCTCTCTCCCTCTCCCTCTCCTTCTCCCCTCTCCTTCTTCTCTTTCTCTTTCTCCTTCTCCCTCTCCCTCTTTTCATCTCCTCTCCTTCTCTTTTTCTTTCTTTCTATCTTTCTCCCTCGTCCTTACATTCCAGGTACGGACAAAAGAAAAAGGGAGAAACTACGAAATGAGAGTTAAAAAAAAAAAATACTGGAATATAATGACACAGAAGACAATGCATGAACAAAACAGGGGAATTTAAAAAGAAAAAAAACGAATGTTGAAAGAATAAGATAAATGTAGAATAAAGAATTTCAAAGGAAAATGAAGAAATGTGAGGCATAAAAGTGAAGAAATAAAAGGGAAACAAATACAGAAAGGAAATAGCAATCACGTGATATGGAGTAGCCATAAAGAAATAAAGACTAAAGAAAGACGAGGATTGACGGACGAAATAAAGTCGAAAAAGGAAAAAGAGAGAAAAAAAAATAGGCTTGTAAAAAGTAGTGTTAAGAGAAGACGAAAAGGTAATCTAATTAGCCGAGTAAAGAATAATTACGGGGAGTTTGGGAGAATATGAGGGTTTACAATGAGTTTCAGACGATGGAAAATGAAGGGAAAATGAGAGAGGGAAGAAGGGAGTCCGAAATCTTCAGAAATTGAAAGAGGTTGTGAAATTACAGTAAAATACAACGACAAAAGAGAAGACAACAGAAGACCGATACAGCAGACACTCAAGATGAACATATTAAAAAATGCAAGACACATTTTATTTAGTAATGTTGATTGCAAGACATTTTATTTAGTAATGTTGATTGCAAGACACATTTTACTTAGTAATGTTGATTGCAAGACATTTTATTTAGTAATGTCGATTGCAAGACACATTTTACTTAGTAATGTTGATTGCAAGACACATTTTATTTAGTAATGTTGATATCACGAAGTTACCAATACAAAGAGAAAGAAAAAGGTTCACAGTTCTTTGTACACATAGCCCTGATTTTTTTTTTTTTTTTTTTTTATACTTATTGCCAATTAAAGGAAAATGAGTGGTGATGGTGGTGGTGAGGACGAGGACGACGACGAAATGATGTTAATAATGATGATTATGTAATGATGGCAATTACAACAATTAGTAGAAGTATAATAAAGTTAATATTATATGCAGAATTAACACGGAAATTTGCATGGTAATGCGATTCCATTTCCGTAGTGGAAAAATATCTGTCGACATTTTCATTTTACGAAACACTGGAATTAAAAAAAGAGAAATGTTGAATGTGAAAAAATAATAGAAAGTTGAAAATGACTGAAGAGAGAGAGGGAGAGAAAGAGATTATAAGATTATAAAGTTCAAGATTTAGTTTCAATTCCATTTGATACAACGAATATTCTTTGCTGTGATATACTGTTTTATTTTTTTTCCTTCTACATCTACACGGAAAGATTTAGAAGCAAAAAATAAAAGTTTATCACTGTTTTATTTTTTGCTTCTAAATCTTTCCGTGTGCAAGGAATGGCCGGGGTTACCATCCACTGGTAGCGCGCTGGATCGAATGCAGGTCAGCAAGATTGTAAACCCAGCACGTGCATGGTACCACTGCACTACACAGCAGAGAGAGAGGGAGAGGGAGAGAAGAGAGAGAGAGAGAGAGGGGAGGGAGAGGGAGAGGGAGAGGAGAGGAGAGGGAGGGAGGGAGGGAGGGAGGAGGGAGAGGAGAGAGAGAGAGAGAGAGAGAGAGAGAGAGAGAGAGAGAGAGAGAGAGAGAGAGAGAGAGAGAGAGAGAGAGGAGAGAGAGAGAGAGAGAGAGAGAGAGAGAGAGAGAGAAGAGAGAGAGGAGAGAGAGAGAGAGAGAGAGAGAGAGAGAGAGAGAGAGAGAGAGAGAGAGAGAGAGAGAGAGAGAGAGAGAGAGAGAGAGAGAGAGAGAAATTAAGAAAGAAAGAGAGAACGAGGAAGACAGACAATTGCTTAATTCAGATCTATTATACAGTATTGAAGAACCAAGAGAAGAAGATTAACAAAGAATAATAATAATAATAATAATAACAACAACAATAACAATAATAATAATAATAAAAAGGAAACGAGATGCATGAACTGCAATATAAGAAAATACAGAAATAAACGCGGAGGAAAATAATCATAATGCTGGAACAGAATGAGTGAGGTAGGCGATTCCAAGAAACTTCACAAAACCACGTCGCTCTGGAAAAGAAAAAAAAAAAAGAAAAATGAATAAAATACAGAAAAATAGTTATGATTCTAGGGCGTAAATACATATATGGTTGAAATAAACATAGAGATTCTCTTTCTTATTATTTTATCTATTTTTATATATATCTGTCACGATAAACATTGTTCATGGAACCCGGAAAAGCGACAAGAAAATGAATCTACAGAAGCTGGAGCAGCAGAGTATTAATAAAAAAAAAAGAATTGATGAATAAATAAATAATTCATAACTCAAAATAATCATTTAGACATGTAATATATTTTACTGATGTTTTGAGCGTCATTTTTTTTTCTTTTTTCTTTACTGAATGGAGAATGCTACATGTCAATTCCTAGGGGGAAAATACTAAAATACTAATGGCTCTTTTACTTTAGCGCCAGAAGCTTGTATCTATTTGTTATCATTCCGTTTAATATTATTTCAATTCATGCTTGTTTCCTGATCAAAGCGGTCGCAGTAAGTGATTTGAATGCCCTCAGTATTTTGAAAGGTTAATTTTAATGAAGAATTTCATGTTGCTAAAAGATTTTTATTTCTGCGTAAACTTGTTGAATTGATAAGAATACTATGAAGGTTAAATAAGTAAATGAAAATAAAGGAAGAGAGAGATTCGAAATTCTATCGCTCTGATAAATTCTCATTTGAACATTTTGCTAGTGTGACCAAGTCGAAAACGAATATTTCAAAAGTTCATCTTATTTTCAAGACAAAAGGAATATTATAAACAATACGTACTATTAAATGACAGAGACAATAAGACTGATATGATGAGAACGGAAAGGAAAAAAAAGCTGACATATTGCAATGATAATTACAAAAATAACACCCATACAGTTGCCCATAAAAGTAAATCATTTACCACGGAATTCCCCCAAAACCCCACATTCTTGGCCCCGACAATGGAGGAGGGCGTGAGAAGTACCGTGGAAATTGCTGGGTAAAATAATCATTCACTGCACTGCTGAATGCACCTTCTGGCCAGTATCCCCCACGTATTCAAGGGAGGATATAGCGTGTGACTTCCATGTGGCGGCGAACACGGCAAGAAAACGGCCTAAGAATTACAAGGTCCAAACCTGATTGATAGATTCCGCTGAGCTGGGAGGGCGACGGAGGCGCGGTACGGCCGACAGGAAGTCCTAGGCCAGAGTGACGCAGCAGCACCCAGGAAGTGGTACATCCTCCCCTACCGCAAGCCTTCTTTTTCTAGGATTCCGTGACGGTATCAATGACCATATCGACACGGCTTCTGGTGATCACGTGCATAAAATATGTGATGGAGTGTGAGCACCCGCCACCCTCGGCCATCGCGACGGATCTGGAGGGGTGACCGTCTTATTGCTGTTGTCGACCCCGTAGATCGTGGTTCCCAGAGGAAATGGAACTCGATCTCAGGCCTACATTTTCAGGCAATAGATGGGGACGCGGTCAGTACAGGAATTATATGGATGATTATTGCCATCTAGTGACTGATGCGTCGTCTTAATATATGTGTATCTTTCCACTCTGTCATCATATATCACCGACACGCCCTATCGGCCTTCCCTCGGGAGCTGTGTACGACCTGCCGCGGAGAGTGGACCACCGCCGGCTCCATTGTTCATCTGGAATACCCTGCAGTCTACTTTACTGAATTGTATTTCCCCTAGTACTTACATATGATTATCTCGACACTTATCAATAAATTTTAATCTTTCCTTACAGCGTTCTTGTCCTATAGCTACTGACACCATTACACTATTAATAGCTAGTATTAAATGAACCTGAAAAGATGAGTCACTGAACGGGGGTCATGGAGATTATTACAAATTGGTTGTGGGTCGCATATTGAAAAGGGTTAGGATTTATTGATCTAGATCACTTAATCTATATATTCCTATACTTATCATTTCCATTATCATCTCCATTACCACCACCTCCATGATTGAAATTCCGACAGTCGAATTGTTTATTTTCAGAAACGATACATTCCTACGACTGCAAAACCGACCATGGACGCTTTCCATTGAAGACTTCAAATCTCACAACCCCTTGCTAAGGAGCTTCACAATCCCCTTCCCTTTTGTTTCTCTTCTTATCCGTGTCAAGTGTGTCTCTTCTTGTGTTGCTTTGCTCGCCTTCCGTCAGTATCAAATATCTTTGAGAGTTAAAGCAAGTGTAATGAAAGAGCTAACACAAGGAAAATACTGAAGAGGAAAATAGTTTTAAGAACGATATTTACAATAGTTATTCCTAATCTCCTCACTGAAAAGTTAATGTTAGGGAACAAGAAGTGTTACAATGATTATATGGATAAGAATTGATAACTGAATTGTCATAAAACGTATTGGAAAATAATGACTAAAGCTATCAATATGGATTAGCTATAAATAGGATTATCAATTAGGGATTAAAATAAAAATAATGATTGTCAATTTAATTGTCTTAAAATTGAAAAAAAATAATGATTGCACAGCTATCAATAGGGATTAGCGTTAATTCTATTATAATCTCTATGAACATAAACACCAGAAATACTACACTGAATAAAATATATATACATGTTCATTATTACATCAAAGAAAGCAGAACAAAAGCTTGCCGTATATAATCACTCATAAAACCATCCTGGGATTTAGATTACTAATATTATCTTCGTTCCATTGTGTTATAATTACCCCCCCCCTGCTTTGTTATCAGAATAGCTATACAACAGCAAGCCATTGCATTATGTACTCGGGTACCATACAACCACAGACATGGCTCTAGACATCAGAGTGTAATATAATCCGAAAAAAAGTAATTTTCTCTTGTTTCTCCTCTCTTCCTTCTTTATTACTCGACCTGCTTGTTCCCTCTCCATCTTTCTAAAATATACTTGAGACTGAATGCAGGAATAATGTTAAAGGAAAGTCAACTTATGAAAACTGCAGAGGAGGAAGAAAGTTTTCAAAATTATATTCACCATCCAAAAGTTACTGTCACTGAAGGGTCAAGGTCAGGAAGTGAGTATAACGGTGATAGTTATGTGGAAAATGTTAATAATGACAAATTAATTATTAGAAACGTGTAAAAATTGAGTGATAATAATGTGGAAAATGTTGATAATGACAAATTAATTATTAGAAACGTGTAAAGATTTAATAATAAGTGGAAAATGTTAATAATGACATTGATTATTAGAAACGTATCAAAATCAAATGATAATAATGTGGAAAATGATAATAATAACGAATTTATTAGAAACGTATCAAAATCAAATGATAATAATGTGGAAAATGATAATAATAACGAATTTATTAGAAACGTATCAAATCAAATGATAATAATGTGGAAAATTATAATAATAATGAATTGATTATTAGAAACGTATAAAAATCAAATGATAATGCTGAAAATGACAATGGAGACACTCATAGAATGGATATCATAATTAACTGTCAATATCACATCGTATGTAATAATACAAAGTAATTGTGAAAGGAAAGACTGATAAAAAAAAGATCTAGATAACTAACAGATAAACTATTTTGCACAACTCACTCTTTATCAAAAGTAAACAAAACATTCTAGACTTTAGCTGACAACTTTTTTTTTTTTTTTTTTTTTTTTTACTTTTTATCTTTTTTAATTCTGTTGTGACGCAGGAATGCACTAACTTTGCTTTGTTTGCAGCACAGACATAATGCAGTCTGCCATTGCATTGTATTCGCTCCTGCCATATGACTGCAGGGCTGTGTCTAGACCTCAAAATGGAGTATGATATATATAAAGAGAGGAAAGTCATTTTTCATGGTACCTATATTTCTTTTTTCCCCGAGATAAGAAGGGTGGCCGTCAGTCTCTCTCTCTCTCTCTCTCTCTTCTCTCTTCTTCTCTCTCTGTTTCTGTTTTCTGAAAGACTTCTTTTCTTACGTACAGTGAAAATTCTCAAATACTGCTACATTAAAATACGACAGAAATTAATATATTACATTTTTTTTCGCTCTCTCTTTTTTTACGAACAAATCAGCCAATTGGCATGTTGACATAAATAATTTGCATTTTCAATTACAAAGAAATTTCAAAATAATAATAATTAAAATATATATATATATATATATATATATATATATAATATATATATATATATATATATATATATTACAACTCCCAGCAAAGGTGAAAGGTCAAACGAGAGACATCACAGAAACACCTGACCTTTTGCTTCAACATCAAAATATCTGAACGAAAGAGGGGGAAAGTAAGAACACCTGCGTCACTGAGAGAGTAAGAACACGGGCATCACTTTATTTATGTCAATAATTCTAGATTCTAGGGAATTTTATTCGTTGGTGACAAAATGTCTTCAGAGCGGCAAGATAACATGCAATAAATCTGATTTCAATTTGATCTTATCCAGGAATTTAAATATATTTCCCTTTCATTTACCTTCTAATCATATATCCTCGGTCTATTCTAAGCTCAAAACCACTTTCATAAAACATTCCTTTATCAAAATTGTCCTCGTATTGTCTGTAAGGAGAAAGAAACAAAGGAAAATAGCAATATAAATAAACAAAAGGTCATGGGGTACACGAAAATGATCTCTATGTGCTTATGTACCTTATATACATACTTTCACATCGCCATGTAATTATTTCGTCTTTCCACGGCCTTCAGCCATAACGGGAGATCGTGGGTGACTGCCTGCAGGATCCCCCCCTCCCCCCCGCCTCTGATAAACCACGTGATCAGGCTTTAGTATCTGTTCCTACGTGTGTTGTCCTTCGGTATCCCGGAAAAGCCTCGGCAATGGTGTGGAACTATTTATTGCCGTCTTCTCTCTCCTCTCTCTCTCTCTCTCTCTCTCTCCTCCTCCTCCTCTCCTCCTCTCCTTCTTTCTTTCTCTCCTCTCTTCTCTTCTCTTTCTCTTTCTCTTTCTCTTTCTCTTCTCTCTTCTCTCTCGCTCTCTCTCTCTCTCTCTCTCTCTCTCTCCTCTCTCTCTCTCTCTCCTCTCTCTCTCTCTCTCTCTCTCTCTCTCTTCATATATTATATATCTATATATATATATATATATATATATATATATATATATATATATATATATATATATATATATATATAATATATATATATATATATATATATATATATATTATATATATATATTATATATACATAACGCATCATACTTCAAATTCGGAGCCCTAGAGTCATAAAGAGAATTGGAAAATATAAAGAAATGTATACCGAGATTCCAGTCTTCAGATTCCAGACGCCGAAGCCAGAGAAAAGGAACAGGTACGAGAACAAGCAATAAAGAATACAGTGAGGGAATGGAGGAGGGTGAAGCTGAAGAAGGAAAGGAGGGATAGAGAGAATCTCACTCACTCATTCATTCATTCACTCACTCATTCACTCACTCTCACTCATTCACTTACTCATTCACTCACTCATTCATTTACTCACTCATTCACTTACTCACTGAGACAAACAGAAAGAGAGGAAGAGACCGAGACCTAAATACACAAAAAACTGAAAAAGAAAACACAGCTGATGAAGAGATCCTACGTATGAAAGTATTACAACTAAAAGATATAAGAAATAAATTAAAAGCAAAATAGAAGAGGGTAAGAAGGCCGGAAATTGTAACCTCTTGAAGTAGATGTAAAGTAGTGAAGTCAGTCGAGGTCAAAGGTCGATGAAGATGTAAAATATAACTACAATGTGAAAAGATAAGATGGATTAGAAGAGCAAAAACGAGATAAGTGGACTAGGTAATTATAGAGAACATAAAGATCGCCTATTTAGAGTGAAGGGAAGTAATTAGAAGTTTAGAAGAATATGAGGGGTTTACAATGTCTTTGAGGCGATGCAAGATAATGAGGCAAATGAGCGAGGGAAGAGGGGAGTGCAGCAGACTTCAGAAAACCTCTACCCTCTGTGTATACCACGAAAATGAGGGGAAAGACTATTAGAGACTGAAGGCGATTATAAAGTACGAGTGAGATAGCGAGGATTCCTTAACAGAAGGGGTCAATAGTAGAAATTCCATGAAAGTCAATGGGAACACCATATGTCAGCTGGAAGAAAGAGATGGATAAGTAATAATAATAACACAAGCTGTATCATAAGGTGACCATGCGAAACGAAAGAAGAAAAAAAAGTTACTGCAAAAGTGTTTGTTTAATTATACAATATATGAGAGTAACTACATCTAAAGGATTTGGAATCGAAAGCATATCGTTTTCTTCGCGAAAACACTGTGTAAAAGAGAAAAAAATCTAACTTATAGATGATGGATGAAGCCCTAAAAGATATTTAGAAAAATATGAATATAAGCATGGCATATTTTAAAACCAATATTGGTTTATTTTTTAAAAAAGCTGTATGTGGCACTTCAGCCTCCTAGACTAAACAAATGAACATCCTTTAACTTTTGTTGTTGATTGTTTTGTTTTATACTTTTTACTCATCCTAAATTCTCACTTTAGGAAGAGAAAATACTAACACGAAGACGAAAGAGAAAGAGGGAGAAGGACTTAAGAAGAAAGAAGGGAGAGAACGATCTAAACTTTCAAGAGATATATCTGATACGACTTCTCTGTACTGTCGAGAATGTAACAAGTCTTCAATTTCTCTCATTTATTCACCGCTAATAATCTTATCTGTTGACGCGGCAGATAATTTGAAATAATCAACCAAGCAATCATTTACACATATGGTTAGAGTTAGATATGTTAAGATAACCCAAACGATATGCTAATATTTCGTATTTTTAAGGTTTGACACCAAAGATTCTTCGTCAACCGGGGACTTCTTTCGTTTTTTTTTTTTTTTTCTCTCTCTTTTCAACACCAAAAGTTGTTCAGTTTTGGTCATGTCACATATTACTGAATGTGTTGTTTGTGTCTTGCCTTTAATGTGACTGTTAGTTAATTAAGCGACGAGTTGAAAATGACAACTTAATGTATTCCTCTGAATGCTGTTAACATTTTTTTTTCTTTTAGTACTTTGATTGCATCAGAGCTGCAGTAGAGCTTTTAAAGGCTTAAATTGGATCGGACTTTTTCCTAAACTGTATATTTGATAGTCTATTAGACTCACAGTAGTCGAGGTCTGATTGTACAGTATAAACAATACCTCAGTTAAAGTGGTTTTCATCAATTTAATATAAGCATCGTGAATAAGTTTAGTTTCTAAGCTTCTTTTTGGTTTATTGTGATTTAAGAATTTGGGTGAAAGAACGTAAATATTCTCAAGAATTTAAAGCAGTTTGATTAAAGATGAAGAAAATGTCTACTATGAAAAGAACGCATGAATGTAGTACGAGTAAGATTATTATTAATCATACGAATATAACGAGAGAGATGAGGTATTACACATATAATCTAAATAAATAATAACGTATTCCTCCAATACATATTTAGGTAGTATTAACCTATATTCATTTTCATCTAAGAACATTCTTGCATCGTAAAATTTCTGCAACCTCGCCCTTCCCGTTCAGATTTCGAACCTCCCCTCCCTTTTCCAGCTAACTGCACAAGTTCCTTTCAGTCTTCCAGTGCATGGCTGTCTCCCCTTTCCCTTATTTTTCTCGTAAGTTTCCTTGTCAGGGATATGACTTGATGAGTTACCTTGTTCTCTCCCTGTCGGTCTAAAAGATACCTGAGTCTGCATGTTAGGTCTCTTGTGTTAAAGGGGCCACCGCTGGGATGGAACAGGACAGAGAAGGAAAAGGTTTAAACCAGTATTCACACTTCCATGTCGTCGCTGTCGTTGTCTTCGTCGTCGTCTTGGTAGTATTAGACGGAGGAGTAGGAGTAGTAAAAAAAGAAATAGTAGTAGTTGTTGTTGCTGAAGTCGTTGTCGTTGTCGTCGTTGTAGTAGTAGTAATAGTAATAATAATAGGAATAGTAGTAGTAGTAGTAGAAGTAGTAGCAGCAGCAGCAGTAGTAGTCACAATAGAAGTAGATGTTGTAGTAGTAGTAGTAGTCGCTATAATAGTGATTAAAGAGAATTAAGATCAAGAGATAGAACGAAAGTAACGAGAGGAAAAGAAAGATCATGATTTTCTTTGAAGGAAATATATAAAGCAAAGACAGACTGTGAACATGAAACACTCAGGGTATAAGGTTTCGCACTGGGAACAAAAATGAACAAAAAAACGAAACGAAAACCTCAAATTGCGTATTACTCTCAACCCGTTATCTGT
>NW_020870302.1:142737-147737 GCF_003789085.1 Penaeus vannamei
TCGGCCTTCGGGATACAGCGTGCAAAAAAAGTTTTTCGGTTATCGTCTTAGCTCATCGCTTCACCAAACATCAAATCTTTTAGAACGGCTCGGTGTTTGGATTGGACAAAACGAGTATTAGCATAGATAACGCGTGATATGACAGTACACCGGTTGAATCTTTTAAAAAAAAAAAAAAGAAAAAAAAAATGATAATAAAACAAATAAATGATAATAAATAAATAAATAGATAAATAAATGATAATAAAAAATAAATAAACGATAATAAATAAAATAAATGATAAATAAATTAAATAAAAATAAATTATAATAAATAATAAATAAATAAATGATAATAAATGACAATCGATAAGATAATAATGAAATAAATAAATGATATATAATAAATGATAAATGAATAAATCGAAATAATTATATATAAATAAGTAAATGATAATAAATGAATAAATAATGATAATAAATAAATAAATAAGATGATAATAAATAAATAACTGATAATAATAAATGATAATAAAATAAATAAATCAATAAATAACTGATAATAAAATAATAATAAATAATAATGATAATAAATAAATAAATAAATGATAATAAATACGTAAATAAATAAATGATAATAAAAATAAATAAATCATAAAAAAAACATTGAGTTCCGAATATGTCTTATAGGAAGTGCTATCTTCACAAGGAATGAGAACGAAGTTTAAGGTTATCGCCTTAACTCAGCGCGTCACCAAACATCAAAATCTTTAGAAAGGCGTTGTATTTGGACTTTTTTCAGGCTTCATTATGCCTGGAAGTTGGACGAATTCCTTTCTTTTCAAAGTATGACAGAACAAACGAATATTTGCATATCTAACACGTATTATGACCGTACAACGGTTGATCTTTCTCAAAAAAAAGGTATTTCACCGGCTTCGAATAATATCTTCGTCAAAAATACGTAGTGATATATTCTCGTAATGTGATGATATTAATTCTCATTCATACATTTCATACATTTTTTTCTCTACATTTGTCAAAATAAATACAGTTCATTATCTCTCCTCTTCAACCACTTCTACCGTAAGTGCCAAGCGCAGTATCCAATTTCACGGATATTATATTAAACATTCCACATTCTCGTCACTATATGCAGTACCACACGTCCTATAACAGGGATAATGCTAAAACATCAGTACCTTTATAAAACACACAAAAGTACCGTGCTACACAATAAGCAATATTCCCTCATAACAACTCATTCCATCATTAGGAGGATACGTAAAACATTAAACCACCATGATTAAACACTGCTTTGATTTCGGCGCTTCTATACAGCGGCCAGTCGTAATGTATTCATGGCTATCGGAGAATTGAGTCCAGGAATTTTAACAATGGACAATGAAGTCGACTGTCCGTTAATGATCATTGTCCTCTAGTGACGTCAGTTGGCATACGTTGAAATCTGTTTTTTTTTTTTTTTCCTTGGTAAAAGGGAGAGGTTTTTACATTTAGGATTTTCTTATTTTTTTAATTTGGTGTCTTACGTGTGGAATGATCCTCCAGTATTAATTAAAGAAATAAAAAAAATATATCCATCCGTCAATCTCATCAAAGCTCCGTTTTTTCTTCTTCTTTTCTTTAATTCCTTCTCCGTTTTCATCGCCTTGAACCACATAGACGAGGGTGAACAAATAGCCTCAAGTCATAAAAAAAGGTAAAAAAATTTAGTATATTCATTACGAGTCATCCCCCCCTCACCCCCCCCCCCCCCCTCCCCCCTCCCACACACACACCCCTTTTTCCGCTTAACGATTTTCCCCGCCAGATAAGGGTAAAGGACAATGATAAGCTTTTGTCAGGATGGACGTCAACCCATACTTAACAGCCCTGTGGATCGCCCTTGAAATCCTATGTGTAAAGGAAGATACGGACATCGGTAGGGAATGGGTAACATGCCTTCTTTCTTGTTTTATATTGCAAAGTAAAAAAGTAAAATAAAGAAGTATACTTACATTGTAAAGTAAGAGATGGTTGCTTATATTGTAGGGTAAAGAATTTTACTCATTTTGTAAAGTAAAGAAGTTCACTTTACTAAGGCTATCGATCTTATCAAAAACGTGGAATCTCTGGGAAGTAGAAGTAATATAAGACCAAAATATTTTCATTATACTTTATGATTTTGTGTACTGGTTAAGGGAAAGCTATTTGAATACCTGTTGGCTCTCTCCTCTCCTCTCCTCTCTCTCTCTCTCTCTCTCTCTCTCTCTCTCTCTCTCTCTCTCTCTCTCTCTCTCTCTCTCTCTCTCTCTCCTCTCTCTCTCTCTTCTCCTCTCTTCTCTCTCCCTCCCTCTCTCCCTCTCCTCTCCCTCTCCCTCTCTCTCTGTTTTGCTCATTCATGTATTTCCGAGTCTTCAAATCTCAGATGCCGAGAGAAAGTGAGAGAAAATATTAGAAAGACGAGCAAAGTAAGCAAAAAGTTCAGGAAGGACGTCGAGTGAGCATTAACGAAGCGAGTGAGCGCCGAAAAGGAAAAGGAGGGGGGGCGGGTCATGACAGAAAACGAATGTGATTTTTTGCTTGTTTGTTTGTTTGTTTTGTTTGTGTGCGGGCGCGGCGCGCGCGCGCGCGTGTGTGTGTGAGTGTGTGTGTGTGCGCCGCGTATGTATGTACATGACACACACACACACACACACACACACACACACACACACACACACACACACACACACACCACACACACACACACACACAACACACACACACACACACCACACACACACACATATATATATATATATATATATATATATATATATATATATATATATATATATATATATATACATATATATATATATATATATATATATATAATATATATAATTTAGAACGTATGGAAAGGCCATAGACAAAAGATAAAACAAACAAAATTAAAAATCAAGACGAAGATATTTAACAAAAAGAATCATAACAACAAAATCATCCACAATAAATGGTGAATAAATAATGAGTAACTCATATAGAAGTAAAGACTCAGAACGCATTTGAGGCGACGAGGGATTATGAGGCAAATGAGTGAGGAAAGAGGGGAATCCTGCAGACTTCACTCCCTCAGCGCAGAGGAAGTGAGGGGAGAGATTGATGGGGATTGAACGGCGAGTGGATGAAATGATTTTAGATATATGAGATTACTCGAGAAGAAACACTGGTCAGGAAATGAACGTTTGTTAAATTTTGATTTTATTTGACTGTTAAAATGGGTGAAGAGAATGTACAGTAAAGAGCGACCATATATTAATGATGTTCATATATATATTTTTTTTCGTGTAATTTAGTTTGTGTGATCTCTTTTTCTTTTTCTTTTCTTTTTTCCTTTTCTCTTTTCAATTCGCAGTTCACTCCTCTTTCTTTCTCTCTCTCCCTTTCGCTCTACAAACACGCACGCGCATGCTCTCTCTCTCTCTCTCTCTCTCTCACACACACACACACACACACACACACACACACACACACACACACACAACACACACACACACAACACACACACACACCACACACACACACACACACACACACACACACACACACACACACACACACACATATATATATAATATATATATATATATATATATATATATATATATATATATATATATATATATATATATATATATATATACATACATATATATACATATTAATTTAGAACGTACGGAAAGTCCTTAGACAAAAGATAAAACAAACAAAATTAAAAATCAAGACGAAGATATTTAACAAAAAGAATCATAACAACTATATCATCCACAATAAATGTTGAATAAATAATGAGTAACTCATATAGAAGTAAAGACTCAGAACGCATTTGAGGCGACGAGGGATTATGAGGCAAATGAGTGAGGAAAGAGGGGAATCCTGCAGACTTCACTCCCTCAGCGCAGAGGAAGTGAGGGGAGAGATTGATGGGGATTGAACGGCGAGTGGATGAAATGATTTTAGATATATGAGATTACTCGAGGAGAAACACTGGTCAGGAAATGAAACGTTTTGTAAATTTTGATCTTATTTGACTGTTAAAATGGGTGAAGAGAATGTACAGTAAAGAGCGACCTTATATTAATGATGATGTTCATGTTTTTTCCTATTATGTATTTAGTTTTAAGATATGTGATCTTTTTTTCTTTTATTTTTTATTTATTTTTTATTTTTTATTCTTTCACTCTTATTTTCCCGCACGCTCATCTTCTTCCGCTCTCTCCTCTCTCTCTCTCTCTCTCTCTCTCTCTCTCTCTCTCTCTCCTCTCTCTCTCTCTCTCTCTCTCTCTCTCTCTCTCTCTCTCTCTCTCATACACGCACACACACACACACATAAAATGCCCATATTAAAAAACACTGCAACACTAAAAACACCAACTACCATCACCCTATCCACCCCCCTTTTCCAAAAAAAAAAAAGTAATAGATTTCGCCATAAAATTAAAAACCTAGAAGGACCATCGACCACACGGAATAACGAAAAAAAAAGAAAAATAGAAAAAAGAAAACGAGAGAGCGAGCGCAAGTGCAGAGTCCGGCGCTCGTAGGTGTAAAGGTAAAGGCGCACCTGGTCAGGAGCGCAGTGCTAGGAGGCCAACGCTGCTAATGAATTGAGGATCAAAGGGAGGTTTCTATGCGAGACTCTTGCTCTTAATGGCCAGACGGACGTGGGAGGCTGATGGAGCACCCAGGTGAGGCTACTGGCGAGATATGCAGATGGAGCAAGATGGCAAGGAAAGTCGGGAAGAGAAAGTGTGCAGATGGAAGTCGACGTGGGCGAGCCTTAGGTATGTAAATCTTATTAGTTTGTCTAAAATCATTCTCGTCTTGACGGCTTCGCGCTGAACCCAGCAGAGGAAACTCGAGCAAGAGAAGGAGCTGTGTATGACACGCCGTTTCATAATGTATGAAGTTACTGTGTACGTCAACCTCTTGGGAAAGAAATGTTTTGACACAAATACCCAACTTTGGGTTTAAAC
>NW_020870302.1:160237-162737 GCF_003789085.1 Penaeus vannamei
GAGAGAGAGAGAGACGTCAGCAAAATCAGTGTCGTTGGAACTGAAAGAGGGAATCGGACTCCAGCGACCGCCCCAGGAGATTGAATCGACAGAAAACCATGTGTGTCGCCATTTTTGCTAGACGTGGGGGTGGGGGATGGGGGGATGAGGTGGGGTGGGGTGGGGTGGAGGCCTAAAGACTGCCTATATATTGTGATTCTATTTTACGATGCTTCTTTGAGGGTAATAGTGAGGTTGTGAGGCGGGACACATTATTGTGGATTTTGCAGAGCTATTAAATAGATCTACTTTGATGGTGATGTACAGGGAGAGTCTGTTTTTAGTTATTATTGTTATATTCAGACTTTTCTGTTTATTTCTCTTTGAAAACGAGAGAAAGTAAGATTTTATTCTTCATCTTCTTCTGTCTGTCTGTCTGTCTCTCTCTCTCTCTCTCATCTTCTCTTCTCTCTCTCTCTCTCTCTCTCTCTCTCTCTCTCTCTCTCTCTCTCTCTCTCTCTCTCTCTCTCTCTTCTCTCTCTCTCTCTTCTCCTCTCTCTCTCTCTCTCTCTTTTTGAGGAAAAGGAGGATTTGGGAGAAAAAAGAAATACAGAAAGAATTAGACGATAATAGTGGAGACGAATAAAAAAAGAGTAAGAAGTTGAATAAGAGAGGAAGAGGAGGAGAAACCGAAAGAGGAGAAAAGGAGAAAACGAAGGAGGAAGAGAAATACTAATAAGAAGACGAAAAGGAAGGGGAGGAAATTAAGGAAAAGAAGGATAGAACGATCTCAAGTAATAAATGGTAATCGTTGAATAAATAAAAAGAAAAATACTGAAAATTAGAGATGTGATGTGTTTCATGAATGTATATTGTCCCTAGAAATATAGATATGCACAAACATGTGTGTGTGTGTTTATACTATATATATATATATATATATATATATATATATATATATATATATATATATATATATATATATATATATATATATATATATATATATATATATATATATATATATATATATATATATATATATATATATAATCTTATTCATACACACACACACACACACACATACACACACACACACACACACACACACACACACACACACACACACACACACACACACACACATATATATATATATATATATATATATATATATATATATATATATATATATACATGCTTAATATACAGTATAAACTTTTATATATACAGGGATGGATGGATTAATCCAATTTACGAATCAGACCATACAAACACACACACTTCCGGAGCCACGTAAGACATGCACACGAACCCGGACGACAAAAGACTAAGGCGTTTGTTCCTCCGCACGATTCGCCGCCGAGACACGTGTCGACATGCGAGTCAGGAAACACTATAACCTACTTAACTTTTAACGACCCAGGACTTCTCGACTCGACAATGCGCCGCAGATAATGATGCAGGATATTCCGTGCTTGCCAACCCCCACCTCTAGCCCCCTCCCCCTCCACCCCCGGCCCCCCCACTTTAATGTGTGTATGTGTGACGTCATAAAGTTGCATGTGCTGTTGCTGTTATTGTTATTGTTGGGCCGGCAGTTTTTTAATTACTATAGATCACGATATAATGACTGCGCCATGACTGTCCTTGGGGCCTTTGTCTGCCTCCGCGTTGCTGGAGCTGTTGTGCCCGGCGAGAGTGGTCGTGGATGTAAGGTGTCGTGTTGTGTGTGTAGTGTATGTGCGTATCTGTGTGAATTTGAGTGTATGTGATTTTGTATGTGTATGTGCTTATTCATGTATAAAGATAATAAATTATATATAGAGAGTGGAAGCGACATATATAGATGTATATTTACAGATAAATAGATAGATAGATTAATATTAATATATCATATATATATCATATATATATATATATATATATATATAATATATATATATATATATATATATATATATATATATATATATATATATATATATATATATATATATATGTGAGAGAGAGAGAGAGAGAGAGAGAGAGAGAGAGAGATTTAGAAACAAAAAAGGCATATCTACAAGTCTCTGAGAAATAGTCCGGGAGGGAAACCCATCCTGGAGGCGAGGCTGAAACGACATCCTCTTCACAGGCCGAGACCTTCAATGGGTTTCTCGCTGGCCGATTTGTCTACACAGTAAATATTGGACTCGAATTGAACTGACCTCCCTTGATATCTGGAGAGGTCAGGGTCATGGAGATGCACTTGGCCATGTGATCTTTGCATGGATCTTGGGCGGTGGTCAAGACTGCCAAGTGGTACGGGTTTCATATTCAAGCATAATATGTACTATGTTTGGTTCATGTACTAATTGTGTGAAAGAGAAACACATACAGACACACACGGAGCACATACACACACACACACACGAAAGAAATGTATAACGTTAGTTATGACTGTATTTGAGATGGAGCATAGCACGAATAGAAAGAGGAAGAGAGACATAAGATGAAAGTGTGAGGGAGATAAAAGGAG
>NW_020870302.1:187737-195237 GCF_003789085.1 Penaeus vannamei
TGTCTGTCTGTCGTCTGTCTGTCTGTCTGTCTGTCTGTCTGTCTGTCTGTCTGTCTGTCTCTCTCTCTCTCTCTCTCTCTCTCTCTCTCTCTCTCTCTCTCTTTCTCTCTCTCAACCTACTTAACTATTTCAGTACATCTTTCGTTTCCTACCCAGTTAATTAACCATGTCTATTACATTTATTAACTGAATACATGCAACAGGAAACTCATATATAAGTTAATTTATAAAATCACGTGCGGACCTTAATCTGAATGGGGAATACAAAAAAAAAAAAAAAAAAAGTGAATTTCAGAAACGAAAAAAAAATGAGACGTAAATTTAAATAATCATTTGACGTGAATTCATATCATTAACATGTAAAGCTAATAATAATAATAATAATAACTAATAATAATAATAATAATAATAATAATAATAATAATAATAATAATAATAATAATAATAATAACAATAACAATAACAATGATAATAATAATAATCAATAATTAATTAATTATTAAAAGGCTATAGTATATTATCTACAAAAGAATTAAGTTGGTTCAACAACATCCTATTTTTACCGATCAGACAAAAAAAAAAAAAAAAAGTGAGAGAGAATAACATCAAGAATAATATAGAAAGTCTATCAGTGTAAATGTGAGTAATTTCTTTCAGTGCTGTAATTGACACTTTCCTTGAATCAATTCTATTTAATTATACTCCCTTGTCTGAAGTTAACGAACACAAATGCACTTCTAATAACACGTAATTGATGGTTTATTCGAGACCTTCCATAAGAATTCGATAAAATATATAATTTTCCGAAAATGTCAAGAGTACATTTTTTTTTTTTTTTCGAAATATCTCCATAATATGATTACATTGGTTTAACACTTTCGGATTACGCGAGAAAGTTCAATGAATATTTTATGCCGGAATTTTGGGTCTGTTGCATGCATTACTTAGGAAATAATTCTGTGTATGTAACACGCTCCGCTACTCTCTAGCTCCCCTCTTTATTTGCATTAATGTGTGCGTTTTTTGGTGGTGTGTGCACATGTGTGTGTGTTTTCCTATTTCTGTGTGTGTGTGTTTGTGTGTGTGTGTGTTTTGTGTGTGTGTGTGTGTTTTGTGTGTGTTTGTGTGTGTTTTTTTTGTTTTGTGTTGTGTGTGTGTGTGTGTGTGTGTGTGTGTGTGTGTGTGTGTGTGTGTGTGTGTGTGTGTTTGCTGATGATAATAATAATGGTAATAATAATGATAATAATAATAACAATAATAGTAATATAGTGAAAAAATGCTAATAATAATAATGCTAATAGTAATAGCGCCACTAACAACAAAACAACAATATCAAAATAATAATAAAGAATAATTAATAGTAATATTAACAACAATGATAACGACAGGACGAGCAAAAACGAACAAAGAAATAGAAAACCAGAAGGAGAAAGGAAGAAAGAAGGTAGACAGGATAGACGAAACGAGAGAGCCATTTTAAAACGCTTGACTTCGACAGCACATCGTGTCTTCGAACTAGACGGTGAAGTGACATGACGAAGCCCAAACATCAACAGCTGAAGGAAGTCCCTAAAGACATTTTCCTGCGGGAGATGAGTATCAATAGAGCAGGAGAGTCATTTGGCTTCTGTCGGCATGAGCTGGAGAAGGGAGATGAACACGGTGCATGGAGAGGAGGTAAAGTTGATGGATTGGCGTAAGGCTGAAGTGGTGTGATTGAGGAAGGAACATCTTGTTTGTTTGAGTGTGGAAATGTGTTTCCGCATGTATATGAGGGTGTTAGTATATGTGTGTGTGTGTATATATATATATATATATATATATATATATATATATATATATATATATATATATTTATATATTATATAATATATATATATATATATATATATATATATATATATATATATATATATATATAAACGTGTGTGTGTATGTATGTGTGTGTGTGTGTGTGTGTGTGTGTGTGTGTGTGTGTGTGTGTGTGTGTGTGTGTGTGTGTGTGTGTGTGTGTGTGTGTGTGTGTGTGTGTGTGTGTGTGTGTGTGTGTGTGTGTGTGTGTGTGTGTGTGTGTGTGTGTGTGTGTGTGTGTGTGTGTGTGTGTGTGCGCGCGCGCGCACGCGCCCGTGTGGCTACATTATTAAAAGATAAAAAGAAAAATAAATCAGTTCTCAGAGCCACTCTCCATTTTTATTCATACTCTAATACCTTTGTTGATGGGAATAATACAATTCACTCTTCCTTTATTCATATGTAATACCTATTATGATAATGGCTGTTATCCTTTCATTACTTCCTTTAATTACTTATATTTACTGAATAACGCTGAAGAAAAAGTGTGAAAAAAACGAGTAAAACTTCTAACGATGATGCAGACGATAATTACGAAGGTTTAACAATGTATCCGTTAAAGGATGTTTGCAGTTAAAAGGTATAATGAGGTTTTTATGTTCTCTTATATGTACATGGAGGAATGATGCTTGTAGATTACTCTGTCTGGAAATTTTGATGGTATAACAAAATTTACTTTTTGAAATTACAAAGGAATACGGTTTTGGCGTTTGAAGACACTCAGTATACCAACATCAAAATGATATCTTCCTATTTCAATTTTACTTAATAACGTCTATTTAGTTTGCTAGTACTATTTCTTCACACTTAAACACATAATTATATTTTCTTTTACCATTACATACAACACAGAGAAAGGTTGCAAAAAATATCAATTTGTACTTAACTACTGGATAAAAATATATTCTCTCATAACGGGGTCAAATAGCAGAATGCGTACTCTTCTCCCCACTAGCTCTTTTCCATTATAAAAATATTATCCTTCGCTATAGGAATTCATATAGATCAAACTTTGCTAAAGCTAAGATATAAGAATATATTCCCACAGTGATTTTACCGTTTACTGCACTTCTATTAGTCAAAATTACAAATCTTGTTTTTCGTTGTTGTTTTTTTAAGCCAGTAGTTATATTTGTCTACTTCGAATGTAAGCAGGAATGTGAGCTATGTCACAAATGATACATTTCCTAACATTACCGTGTGGCATTTGAGAACTATAAAGCAGCTTTTGGTAGACAAAGCCTTGTAGTCTGACACTTGCATACATATTGCATGGAGTCAAAACACACGCTGTTTGGACGTACTAAGAAAACTAGAATATTAAATAAAACTATGTATAGAAAAGAACAGAAAAAAACGTGTAGAGAAATAAATAAATGATTATCTGCGTTTTGATTTCTTATGCAATGACATGTTCTTCAGTCACATGACAAAAACTTTTGTAATAATTCTACATCTGGCGAAACCTGGTAACATATGAAAACTACTTTACACTGAAAATTCGTAGTAAACATTAAGCTTCTTTGGCACAAGCTTTTCCGTATTTAGGTTACAAAAAGCCGGCACAAAAACGCAAAATATTTTTGTTTTGAAAGTTAAATGTCCCTCGTGGGTTTTGAACTTTCTGTACGATTGCTGAAATACATAAAATCCGATTTTCTATTTTTTAAAACTTTCCCCCTATTTTGAAATTGCAAAGTGATGAAAATGGTTAGATTATCTTGATGAAAAACTCACTAATGGAAGTGGAAGTAATATACAGGAAAGATACAATACCTTATAATGAATGATAAATACGGCACTTATGAGAATTCAATTAGTACTTAATTGAGAATTGTGTATAATGAGGAAAAAGTTTTATGACGTCATCAATTAGCAGAAGAAAACAGCCACTAAAAATCTTTCCTAAACGTTAAGAAAACTAAACAAGGGAAACTGCTATAGATAATCATTATATAACGCTAAAATCACTCCCTTGTTAGTATAGGAAACTTATGAGCACCATTAATCTTTATTCTTACAAGAACTTCGATAAAATATATTTTATGCTACTCTGTTCGAACGAAAAATTACATAGGTACCTTTTAAGGTTAATTTATATGATGAATACTTCTTACCATATTTTACAGTGTTCTACAAAAAAAAATGTAAAACGGCGATAATAATTTGTGTTGAAATCATCTTCAAACTTTTACATTACTGAGTTTCCTTTTCAAATAGGTAAAAAAAATACTGTATTCTGTATACTACCGAGTGAAAGCCTTGTTAATTCTTTTGTTTTATTGTCTACAAACGTAAACAAAGAAATTAAATTCATATTCACAAAATCCTCGTAATTGAAATATCTAAAAGCAAATGGAAATCTCTAAAAGCCTGCTAATTTAAATATTCGGAAAATCGTAAACTGTGATTCAAAGAGCACCTTGTCAACTGTCTATAATATGTAAATATAATTTTATTTCTACATCTACTCTTAAATACCTTCATTAGCTTTCTAGATTTTGATCTACACGAAGAACATCTGCTTCGTTTTCCAGTCAGCTTAACAAATTTCCACGTCGGCTGGTAGGCCTATGCATACATACAAAAAAATAATAGAAATAACTTTATCACGTATATTAAATAGTACTATGTACGAATCCATCTTTCAACATTCCTCGCGTATTATAGCAATACATGACACAAACGGCGAGAGACTTTGCTATATAGCCAGTGGAGTCTTTAATCTTCCACTAATTATGGCAATTAAACGCTTGTAAGCTGCCTTTCAAGCTTCTAGTGCTTGTTTCCCTTCCGGTTCTTATCAAACAGCGAAATGCAAGTATCCCGGAAGCAGATTGTCAGCAACGCGAATTCAAACTCGGGGTAATTAAATGCATTAGGTTTAATTAGGGGGAGGAGAGACTAAGCAAAGTTGGGTTTGGCCATTTTCTAGGAGGTGAGTTGCCATTCAGGTTCGTATGCGTTTACGATGTTGACTGCAGTAATATTCGTCACTTCAAACGTTATGGTCGGTTTTACAATTGTTATATTGGCATTTTTTTTTCTTGTGTTTGTCCCCAGTTACATCTAGGTATATGGGGCAAACTGTTACATGCATACACATTATAATATACATAAAATTACAAATAAACATCATTATATTCATAAATGCATGTATGCATTATATAGATGTGTGTGTGTGTGTGTGTTGTGTGTGTGTGTGCGTGCGTGTGTGCGTGCGTGCGTGCGTGCGTGCGTCCGCCCGTCCGTCCGTCGCGTACGTGCGAGCGCGCGTGTGACAACCAGTGCAATGTTGCCAATTAACCTTAGGATTTGAAAGATATCTTCATAAGACCCGTGGCCTCGTCTCGAAAAAAAAGATTTGAGCAATGGCCGGGTCTCCAGAGCGAACGAGCAACAATAATTTCAGGTCTTTCTCCCCGCCGACATATTGCCATCTCGTGAGGCGAAAGAAGGTGATCCGAGGGAGAAGGAGTCGGTGAGACAGAAGAGGAGAAGGACGATTTTATAATCCTGGGAGACAGAAGTCACAAAAGGAGATAAATTCGGTATTTGTAATATTGATAAAATGAGAGGGAGAAAATGAAGAAGAGAGAGAGAGAGAGCACGCACGCACGCACGCACACACACACACACACACCACACACACACACACACACACACACACACACACACACACACACACACACACACACACACACACACACACACAGACAGACAGAGAGAAGAGAGAGAGAGAGAGACAGACAGACAGACAGAGAACGCCAGTAAAATGCAAAAGCATAAGATACTAAATAAAAGAACGTTAGCGATATTCGTTTGTCAATAGGCGTTCAGTTTGGAACCAATACGTTGCAATATTTTCTCTTTTGAAACTGTGTAAGTGGATAGCATGTATCTACAACAGAGAACAGGTCAAAAAACGGTTACTGATAGCATAAAACCTTTATTTTTCACAAGATAAAACAATTTCTGTAATGCGAAATCATTAAACAATTTCTGTAAAAACCATCAAACAATTTATGAAATAGGAAATAATTAAACAATTTATGAAATACGAAACCATTAAACAATTTATGAAATATGAAACCATTAAACAATTTCTGTAACACGAAACCATCAAACAATTTATGAAATACGAAACCATCAAACAATTTATGAAATAGGAAATAATTAAACTACCAAAGCAATCAAAAACCAAAAACGTAAAAGAACCAAAAACACGAACTCGATCACAAAGGGGAGAGCGCTATGACATCACGACAAAAAAAAACTCCCGTTGGGCAAAATATCGAGCGATGCCCATTCTATGTTGACAACTCATCAACAATTTTATGTCAATATTGCAGCTTCAAATCTATGCCCATCATCAGCATTTGCCCAAAAGCTCAGGGGCGACGCAGCAGTTTGTTTACACATGCGATTAGCCTTCTAAGGGGAAGGGATCACTCTCTGTGGACATTTCGTCTGTGTACTTTCATTCAAACATATTAAATGTACATCTGTATATATACGTATGCATAGGTATTGAATTTATGTGTGTGTGTGTGTGTGTGTGTGTGTGTGTGTGTGTGTGTGTGTGTGGTGTGTGTGTGTGTGTGTGTGTGTGTGTGTGTGTGTGTGTGTATGCATTTATGTACGTGGTGTTGTGAATATCTATATCCGAAATCGGCCAAGTATTACAGTATATGTAGTAACTATGAGTAACGTCCTTTGTACTGTAAAAAAAAAAAAAAAAAAAAGAGAAGAAATGGGTCCTAACCTACGTGGTAGCTTTATTCATTCGGACGCTTTCGCTCTTAACTAAACCCAAAGTATTTCGTGTTCCTTATAGGACTCGCATTGCAGGTCATCTCCCGTGTGCCCTTAGTGGTACCTGGCATCACTCTATCGGATTTGGCGACTGGTTTACAGTAATGAGGATACTTGCAACGCGCTCTTTGATTGAACTGCAAGCTCTGAGCTACTAGACCCTTGAAATGGAAATTGGTGAACAGGTGCTTAATTAAAGGCTGTGTTTAAGGTTTAAGGTTTGAGGTCCCTTTTAGCCATCTAGTTTAGACTGCAAACGAATGGTACAGGTTGACATTTTGGTAAACAGCTGAAGAATTTTTACATTATTTATTTTATTGTCTGAAATTGGTTTGAAATGTTTGAAATTGTGCACAAATCGTATTATAAGTATACATATGTACAGATATAAATTGTATGCTATCAGTAGTATAATATTCAATACAAAATAGAACCGACGATCTATTATTCATTAAATTAGTTCCTTTATCTAATATACATCGTTCAAAATTAATAACAAATTATCAAACAAAACCACACTAGATCTGAATCGGCAACTCCTCATGTTTCCGTGTCGTTAATACCAGCAAAACATGTACATATACATGAATATATAAATTATACAAATCAATTATACCTTTAATTAAAAGTAGTAGTAATAGTACTGTAATATGCGAAATTGCATTATATCCATTTGCATTAGATTACCAGAAAGACATAAAAAAAATTTGCATACAAAATATAAATTATCTATTCATTCCCGTTTACCACAGACGCTGTCAGAAATAACGTAAAAGAATTCGAAATCGTTTTAGATAAAAAGTACAATATCCTATAATTATTGCTGCTCTGTGG
>NW_020870302.1:200237-202737 GCF_003789085.1 Penaeus vannamei
TACCGATAGACAGATAGAGAAGTAAATAGACAAATAAAAAACTTATACATAGAAAGGCACATATATAGACATAAATAGACGATGGTACTTTCAAAATCGGAGACAGAAAAACATTTTTTTTCTCTCTCTCTTTTTATCAGTGATACGATATTCTCACTGAAGTTAGAACATTTGCATGTTTCATTTACACGACGTAAATAACCAACCGGAAATGAATTTCTTTTTCCATCCATCCATTTTAAAGGGGCTACGAAACTTCGAAAGCAGGAGTCGAAAAAAGGAGAGAAAATTCCATGGCCACGGATTCGAAATTCGGTTTTCCCCGAGATATTTTGTTGGGTATTTTATATTTTCTTTCCTTCTTTTTATTCTCCTTATTTACTTCTTCGTCTTCGAGTAGCTTCTTGGCAGTTCTTAATGTCTTCTTCTTCGCCTGGTAGTGCTACTGTTAGTATTGGTGCTACTAGTATTGCTATTACATTATTAAGAGAGTTATTACTTTTATTATTATTAATGTTGCTACTACTACTATCGCTACTTCGGCTAATACTACTGATTTTGTGCTACTAATACTTTTTCTTCCTTATTCCTTAACTTTCCACTATTGATCTAATATGATGAGTACATTATCAACTACAGGATCTATTCACAAAGACTCTTCAATATTTTCTATGAATATAATGAAACCGTGTTCGTTATAAGTATTTCCACTGTAACATTTGTCCCTTTTGCAAGTCACTGCTTAATGAAATGTCAAATGCATAATCATGTTGAATGATTGGCTCAAGTCATTAACGTCAAAGGTTATAAAACTTTGCAATAAAACGCTAAACTGTATAGCTTTAGTACTGAAAACACTGAATAGATTCTCAGTTTCATTTTTAAAAATGATGCATTAAAACGACTAATTCAGATGGATATTTCGGTTAGGATACACGGTATCACACACGCGCAGACACACACACACACACACACACACACACACACACACACACACACACACACACAGAGAGAGAGAGAGAGAGAGAGAGACAGAGAGAGAGAGAGAAGAGAGAGAGACAGACAACACACAAACAAACTCATTTGACCCCTATGGCATGTAAACAACGGACACTTAAACGGAGCTACGAATGATATCAATCTATTCTATTTTATTTATTTATTTAATTATTCATTTATTTATTTTTTTTCTCTTTTTTTTTAATCTAAACAACAGACACTTAAACGGAGCTACGAATGACATCAATCTATTTTACTTATTATTATTCTTATTCTATCTAAACATGTTTCCAATCAACCTATTCTCTTTACTATGATTTTTCTATCTAAACATATTTCCAAAAATTACAAAAGCAAATAAGAGAAGAAAAAAATCTACCCGACGACCGCTTTCACATACGTAGCCCGAGAGCCACATAGAGGCAACATAATGAAGCGTCGACCATGAGAAACTGTTATGGGTGGGTTGGCATTCTTACGCCGAGACAGACTTATGGCCTCCTATGCTTGTGGAGGCGCTATGTCAACTTGCGTTTTATTTACGACCACAGCGTCCGGCGGTGTGTGTGTGTGATATGTTGGGGAGGTGGAGGGGGGTGGCGTCATGAGGATATGTGACGTTGGGTATGATGGAAGGAGGGGAAGGGGGATGGGCTTATGTGGTAGAGGTATGTGGGGAGGTGTATGTTACGTTGGGGTCGGGAGGTATGTGGGGGAGTGAATGTGGATATGGGATGGGGGGATGGGGTGTGTTTATGTGGTTGATGCTGGAAATGGGGGAACTGGGGGAAGGGGAATGGTATGTGGTTCTAAGGTGTATGTTACGCTGGGATCGGGAAGGGAGGAGGTGTTGTGTGTAGGAAAGTTTTTATGAGGTTTGTCTGTGTGTGGACATGGGTAAAAATATGTGGGGATGTGAATGAGAATAAGTAAGAAAAGGAGAGAGAGGGAAATAGGGAGTTGGAGAGAGAGAGAGAGAGAGAAGAGAGAGAGAGAGAGAGAGAGAGAAGAGAGAGAGAGAGAGAGGAGAGAGAGAGAGAGAGAGAGAGAGAGAGAGAGAGAGAGAGAAAGTGGAGATAAGGAGGGAGGAGATATGGAGAGCAGGGAAAAGAAAAAAAAAACAAGAAAAAAGAAACAAAGGAGAAAATTAAAAAACAACATTAAACTTGAATAGTATCAAACAAAAAGGATAAGAAACAAAAAAAACAAAAAAGAAAGACGGAAACAAGTAAGAAAAGACGGAAGGAAAGGCGAAGAGCAGGTCACGAAAGGTCACGCCAAGGTCAGAGAGCGGGAGGCCGTTACAGCGGGGGTCTGAGTGGCACCGAGCATTACCCGGGAACAGGGTCAGTGTTAGCGCTGCCTCTGACTGCAGTCGGTGCTCATTTTAGCTCTTGTGTGTAAATTGCTCGAACATTTGTTTAATCAAACCCAATTAACAAAATATCTGAGGCAATCAAACGCTGTATCTACAATACCCGACCAGAATTTGTCACTAACC
>NW_020870302.1:222737-225237 GCF_003789085.1 Penaeus vannamei
TCCAATCAGAAGATATACAGAATATGCAAATTAATCGTTTATTGAATCTTGTAGCAAAGGCTTTTTTAATTGCTGTTTCATGAACGATAACTTTCCCTGAAATCAGAGTAAATGAGAAAGGCATTTGAACTTATTAAGTGTATCTAGCTTGGATGTTTGAAATGAATGTTGGGATAATGATTATTATGATGACGATGTGGTGGTGGTGATGATGATGAGGAGGATAATAACATTAATAGCAGTAGTTGTAGCAGTAATACTAGAAGTTATAATAATAATAATTATTATTATTATCATTATTATTATTATTATTATTATTATGAATAATAGTGATGATAAGAATGATGATGATTTAAAATAACAAAAATGAAAATCTTGATTACAATAAATAATACAATAATAATGATGATGATAATAATAACATTGCTAATAATAATGATAATAAAAGTAATAATAAAATGGTAATTATAACGGAAATAATAATAACTATAACAAAAATAATAATAATGATAACGGTAATAATAATAATGATAATCATAATAATTAATAGTAATGATGTGATGATGAGGGTGATGATGCTGATGACAAAGACAGCAATAACACTCAACTACGGAGATACAGCCATTTATAACGGTAATAATAATAATGATAATCATATTAATTAATAGTAATGATGTGATGGTGATGGTAATGATGATTTTTTTAACTTTGAATTATCACATGTACGCACACGCATATGCAATCAATTAATTCATTTCTATCAGTCTAGATGTGTAAATCTACCAGACAGATAGATAGATAAATACATATCTATCAAAGAGACATATGCATATATTTCTGTAAACATGCATGTCCGAGCCTCGCACAGTTCTAACAATTTCTCTGATAAACGTGAATCTTCTACATGCTTACGCATTGAGTGAATACGAATAACAAGCAATAACTGTTACAATAATATCACTCTATTTTCTCTATATGCAGTACATTCTCTCTTTGGCAGCTCTTCCTAGGGTACGTTTCCTTGCTGTCAGAATTTCCGATTTCGAGCAGCAATGAAGAAGATCCTAAAGATTACGAGAGTAGCACGTTTGTTTACCCAGGGATGTAGGGATAAACAACTGTCTGGATCCGTTAATGCAGCACGTTGCCGTATCAGCCTTTCATTCGCTGGAAGCTGTAAACAAGCGCAATTCTTTGGGTTTAACAGGGAGCGGGGTCGGAGATTGGCTTGTCGTGGTGTTAGACTGCGAGAGAAATCTGTGTTTGGTTTCTGGTCGTGTCTGCGTCAGTGGGAATGGCCAAAGGGCTAGGTAAGGACTGGTCAGAGGGCTAAGGGCTGACCAGAAGGCTGAATAAGGGCTGACCAGCATGCTAAGTAAAGGCTGACCAGAATGTTAAATAAAGGTTGCTCTTATGGCTAAGTAAGGGCTGAATAGAGGGCTTAGTAAGGGCTGACCAGAGGGCTTAGGGCTGACTAGAAGGCTAAATAAGGGCTGACCAGATTATTAAGTAGTGCCTGACCAGAGGGCTAAGTAAAGACTGCCCAGATTGCTAAGTAAGGGCTGATCAGATTGCTAAGTAAGGGCTCACCATAGGAATAAACAAAGGCTGACCAAAGAGCTCAGGAAGGGCTGACCTGAGGGCCAAGACAGATACTGCTCGGCCTTGTGTAGCTCGCTCGCTTCCTTTCACTCGCAAACATGAAACACAGCATTAGGAGATATCTTCTCGGGTTCTACAGGTTTACCTTTGACAACAAGCTGCGAGAGGTCAGAGAAGAGGTTGGCAGTGGGCAGATCAGCTGTCCTTTCCGACTGAACATATAGTTCTCTCCTCCTTCTCTCTTCTTCTTCTTCTCCTCCTCCTTTCTCCTCCTCCCTCCTCCTCCCTCCCTCCCTCCCTCTCCTCCTCCTCCTCCTCCTCTTCCTCTCCTCCTCTCTCTCCCCTTCTCCTGACCTTTCTCCCCTCCTCCTCCTCCTCCCCTCCCTCCCTCCTCCCCTCCTCCCTCCTCCTCCTCCTCCCCCTTCCTCCTCCCTGCCCCTTTGATGGAGTTCCAGGCATCATCGGCCCAAGTGAACGGACAGAACGTTACCAAGAAAGAACAAGACGGAACGTTACGTGCATAAGACCTTCTCGGAATTGGTGGCTGTGTTATTTACGTTGATTTCTGTTTAGTGTTTGATTTAAAGATTTTTTTTTTTTTTTATTTATTTTTAGTTAATAATGACAGTCGGAAACACAGTATTGAACCGAAAGTAAAAAATGACTGAAAAGGATTTTTTTGTTTGTTTGTTTGTGACATCACAAGCCATTGACCTGTCTCTCTCACATAAATACAATATTGTGTTGACGTAAAATGTGCTCCTAGTTACCACGGAGAAACTCACATTTTCTATTAATTTGTTAAATTTGAAACTGATAACTCTAATCTGTTTTTTTCTTTCATTATTTTGATGCAAAACTCGATAAGTGAAAATAGTCTGTCATGCATTACATACTG
>NW_020870302.1:230237-235237 GCF_003789085.1 Penaeus vannamei
CCTCCCTCCCTCCCTTCCCTCTCTCCTCCTCTCTCTCTCTCTCCCTCCCTCCCTCCCTCCCTCTCTCCCTCTCCCTCCCCCCCTTCTCTTTCTCCTTCACACCCAAAATATATACCAGAGTGTTGCATGACTAGTAAATTACGGATATTTTTAATTTATCTGTAACTTCTAGACTTGAAAACATGAAAGACCAACAAAAATCACACAAACCCACATTCACATTCAAATCGTGACATGTTAATTAGAAACGAACTGCGACTTTTCCTTTTACATTTTATTGATTCGTGTTTTTTTTTGCTTTTATTTGTTTTTTAGTGTATTATTTGTTCGTTGTTATTGTTATTATTATTGTTTGTTTGTTGTTGTTTTTTAATGTCATTTATTATGTTGTTGTTTTTAATGTCATCATCATTGTTTTTTATTTGTTTTTATTATTTTTTTTATCATATTAACTATTATTATTATCATTAGTAATATGAGTTTTATTATAAAAATTATAATTGTTCTCATTTATTATTATTATCACGATTATTACTATTATCATTATCATCACGATTATCTTTATTATCATTATTATTATTATTACTTTATTATATTATTATATATTATTATTTTATAATTATTATTATTTTTTATAATAATTATTATTTTTATAATTATTATTATTGTTTTTATCATTACAATCAATATTATCTTACATATCTTACCATAATTATTTTTAACATTATAATTGTTATCATTACTATTATTATTATCATTATTATATCAATATTATTATTATCATTATTATTATTATTATTATTATTATATTATTATTATTATTATTATTATTATTATTATTATTATTATTATCATCATCATCATCATCATTGATGTTGGTGTTATTGTTATTATCCTTATCATTAACATCCTCATCATTCACTATCTTTCCTTCTTCCTCTCTTTAGCTTCTTCCCAATCCGCCTATTACCACGTACCGACCATACGCCGTCACGTAAAGAGCGTTTATGCGAATTTTCTGCAGGCAATAAATTCGCCTAATTCCTGATAGAAGAAACGGCTTATCAAACCATTACCTTTCCCATAATACTCTGGATGAGGTATTAAGAGCCGCGTTGCATGCATTACGTTGCAACTTCGAGATAGCAAAATATGGTGGGTAAATAGTGCAGCAAGCATGTTCACGGGCAGTTTATCAGGGGGATTACCTCAGAGGCTAACTAGCTTGTGGTTGGGCATGGGAGGAGAGTGTGTTTGTCTGTGTATTAAGCTGTATGGGTGGTAGATTTTTTTTTCATTATTTTGTCTTATTTGGTCATTTATTTGCCCATCTATTCTGTTTATATCCTGTCTATTTATATTATCTATTAAAGTCTATAGGTGGTAGATTTTTTTTTTCATATATTTGCCTATCCATTCTGTTTATATTCTGTCTGTTTATATTATCTCTTTGATTCCTTTGAACCTTAAGGCATTTTTATTGATTTACCTGTTCATTCGACTCTCTGTTCGTATATTTGATTATGTCTTTCATAAATTTGCCCATTATCGCATTTTTTTTTTGAATTACCTATCCATTAGATTATCTACTCGTATATTTAGTTGTTTATTTTATTAATGTGCTCATCAACGCAATTATTCATTTATTCATCTCTTCATTTGCCAACTCTTCTCTGTTCTCCGTCTTCCTGGCGCTGTTTCCGTTCCTCCTTCATGTCTGAAAGTGGTTATAAAGTAATTATAATAATAATAACAGTAATGATAATATCAATATACATCATCAACATCATTATTACTATGTTATTATCACCGCCTTCACAGATTCACACTTTGTAGATACTCTGCTCTTAGAACGAGCCAACGAGACCCACTTGCAAGAGGACTATCAAACTCATTAGCATCTTAATATCTGTCGCCCTTTGGAGGCTGGGTGGAGACGCGAGCTTTGGACACGCCATTGTGACACCTCGTCATGGGAGCTGTCATGACCAAAATTAGCCTCGGTGGGAAAAAGAAACACATTTACCCGAAAATTGAATACCCTTGTCCTCACAAACTGCTAGTTTCACGCATTTTTTTTTGTATAATTTTTTTTTTTTTTTTTTTTTTTACTCGTTCTCGAGTCGCCGCCCCCACACGGTCTTAAGTATAAAGAACCGGATTTTTCACCCTCTTATCGCACACTCAGAGCATATAACACGTACAGAACGGCGTGTTACATACAAAGGAAGAATGACGTAGTACCTGAGAAGGTGTAGTTTATATAAATGAATACAAGAGACGTAGGAAAGTTAAAGCGGACGAGAGGACTTTGAGGGTAAAAATGACCGAGCGAGAAAATGGGGTGGAATCTACTTGCCTCCTAATTGCACTTTCTTCTGTCGCGGTTGAAGACATATAACATATAATGAAAATCTCTCTCTTTCTCTCTCTCTCTCTCTCTCTCTCTCTCTCTCTCTCTCTCTCTATATATATCTCTATTCTCTCTCTCTCTCGTCTCTCTCCTCTCTTTCTCTCTTTTGTGTGTCTGTGTGTGTGTGCATCAGCACAGTTTTTTTTTTTTTTTTTTTTTTTTAACACGCGTACATTACATAAAGAAAAAAAATGAATGAACTAGATATGGTTACTGCGCAATGATATGATACAAAACTTTGTTTATTTTTACAATTCTTACATAAAGGCGCAAACATATTCTGTATAATCCTAAGCATATAGGACACTTTCTCTTCATTATCATTATTATAATGATGTTGATCATCATTTGCAATGTCATTATTATTTATCCTTCTCAATATGTAATAATATTTTTCTTATTATCATTATTGTTATTTTTATTATTTATTATCATTATTATAATATCTCTGTAATTATTTTCATTATTATTACCATTATCATTATCAATGATGGTGTTATTTATTGCTATTTTTGTCACTATTATCATTACTACAACTACTTCTACTACTGCTACTAAAACAACTACTACTACTACTTTTGTCATCATTATCATTATCATCATTATTGTCTTTATCATTATTGTTTTCGTTGTTATTAACATCATTATTATCATTATCATTGTTATTGTATTAATTGTTATCATTATTATTCTTATTATCATCATCATCGTCATCATCATTATCCTCATCGTAATCATCACTATCCTTATCATCATCATCATCATCGTTATCATTCATATAATTTATTATCATTATCATTTTTGCTGTCATCTTTTTTGCATTACGATTATTATTGTATTTGAATAATATAAAATAATAAATATAAATTATATCTTATCGTTATCATTATTAAAAATAATAATAATAATGATAATAGATAACAACAATGAAAATAATAACAATAATAACAGTTACGATAATAACAATACCAATATAATATTCATCATCATCATCATTATTACTGTGCTATTATTACTGCCTTTACAGATTTACACTGTAAATACTCTGCTCTTAAAACAAGACAACGAGAACCAGACAGAGGCTCCGATATAGGGGAAAAGTCACAGAATCAATAAAAAGTTTATGTTCCTCCTGCCCTTGCTCTTATTCCTTCCCCTCTTCCGTCTCTTCCTCTTCTTCTTCTTCGTATTCTTCCTTTGTTTCCATCTCTTTTTCCTTCTCTTCCTCTTCCTTCCTTCTATCAAACTCATTTACCTCAGGGGTCCACATTTAGTATAGAGTATGAGAGCCAGGTAACTACAGGTAGAGCAAAACCATTTCTCATTAAGGCAGTATGAAGGCCATTGTAAAGGTCACCTGGGGGCCAAGAGAGCCTCCGTGGGTGCCGGTCCCAAGCCCGGATAAATAGAGAGGGTTGGTGTCAGGAAGGGCATCCGACTGTGAGAAAAACGTGTTAAAACCAATATAGAATGAACCTTAATAGGAATCCATAACGACGAGAAATAGAGAAATGAGAGAAAGCTGAGAAGAAGAAGAAGATAGGGGGGTAAAATCGTAGGAAAATCCAGTACATTGGTAAAAATGCCATAATTTTTTTTAATAACTTAAACCAATAAACTAACCAACGCTTCCAAAAAAGAAAAAAAAATCTTAGCGAAGACAACAAGAAAATTAAATGGGCAAAAAGCTATAAAAAAAAAAAAAAAAAAAAAAAAAAAAAAAAAAATATATTGCGTAAAACCAGTACAGGGAGGTCGTAATTACTCATTGAAACTAGATTAATTATCTCCAGTATAAAGGAAATAATACGAAGGTAAGACGTTGGGGGTATTGTTGAAAGAAACCGTGGGAGGAAGAACAGGAGGGACAAGAGGCCCAGAGTATATGGTTGGTTGTAAGTCTTCATCTCATCTCCCTCTCCCTTTCATCTCGCTTCTCTCTGTCTGTCTGTTTGTCTTTCTCTCTTTCTCTCTTCTCTCTCTCTCTCTCTCTCTCTCTCTCTCTCCTCTCTCCTCTCTCTCTTATCTTCTCTGTGTCCTCTCTTCTGTCTTTCTCTCTTTCTTCTCCCCCCCCTCTCTCTTCTCTCTATCTATCTATCTATCTATCTCTGTATCTCTCTCTCTCTCTAATTCCCTCCTCTCTCTCTCTGTCTCTCACCCCTCTCCTCTCTCCTCTCTTCTCCTCCTCTCTCTCTCTCTCTCTCTCTCCTCTCTCCTCCCTTCCTCTCTCTGTCTCCCCCACCCCTCTCTTTCTCTGTCTCCCCCCCACCCTCTCTCTCTCTCATTATCCCCCTCTACCTCTCTCTCTCTCTTTCCCTCTCTCTTTCCCTCTCTCTTATCCCCCCTCGCCCGCTCATTCACTCACCCAATGCCTCTTTATTCTCCATGATTCTTTCAGTTTCCCCTCTTCCTCTCCACCCACACTCTACATCAGTTTCGGCTAAATGAATTTAATCTAAATATATTCACGAGCTGTCCCTTGTGAACCGTATCCTTCCTTTTACAAATGAAAGCTCTGGTCGTTCTCAATGGCACAGATTTCTAAAGGTTTAGCCTAATTATTTGCTCATTACACAACACCTCCTCG
>NW_020870303.1:0-15716 GCF_003789085.1 Penaeus vannamei
ATTACATTACTACATACATACATACATACATACATACATACATACATACAACATTATATAAATATATATATAAATATATATATTATATATATATATATATATATATATATACTATATATATATATATATATAATAACATATATATACTATATAATATATATATATATATATATATATATATATACTTAAACATAAAGTTAAAGGGTAGAAAGCAGCTGGAAGAGCAGCAATGTGTCTTATGAATGAATTACCACTTTCCATATAAACATCCGCAGACCCATGCACCACAAACGCACCCACCTGTAAAGTTCGCTTAAAAGAGCCTCCTCCTCCTTCAAAACCAAGTTTCCACAATCAAGCAAACATTTCTAATCTTATCCAAGTTGCACTGTAGGCATGACACTGCTCTTCATTGCATCATGTCCGTACAGATTCTTGCCATTAGAGTGTGCTTTACTCGCCAAATGAATCATATCTTGCATGAATATGAACATATCAGAGACTCGATGACACGTGATCTACGTAATCCACAGAATAATAACGCGACGGAACTTTGTCGTTCTGGGCACCAATATTTAGCGCAAACAACTTTCGACCGTAATGACTCTGTTTACGCAATCTATCATTATTTTTCTTCGCAAAGCTGGTGCTTCAAGTTATATGGCTTGTTGGGGGAAAAATCAACTTAGTGGGAGAAGTTTAGGGAAATGGTCCAACAGACACTTTATCTAAGTTTCGGTTCAGTGACCCCGGAGTTATCTATTACCCAAACTACTGTCTGGGTAAATAAGTCGTTATGGTTAATTGAATAATTTGCGAGGCATTCATAATTCTTTATAATTCTCTTTTGTTGGATTTGTATTTTTTTTTTTTTTTTTTTTTACTCTGAATGTTTTTGTTGTTATAAGAATTGTCAGCATCATTATCATTGTTATAATCACAATTCTTTTTTCTTCTGATTCATATTCTGCGTACATTTGATATTGTAATCCTCATCATCATCCTCATCATTACTTACTATTAACATTATCATGATTACCATTAATAATAATAATAGTACTTTCATCATCATTATCCTTATCATTATCATTTTCATTACCAGTACCATTATCATTATCATCACCATCATCATAATCATTATATTTTTTTCATTATAACTATTATCATTATTATAATATTATAATAATCATTACGTTTATCATTATTATTATGATGATGATCTTTATGATTATTATTTTCATTATCATCATCGTCGTAATCCTCATTATCAGTATTGTAATAATCATTATTGTCATTACTCTTTTTTCATTATCATTATTGTTTTTATAATTAGTGTTGTTGGTTTTATCATTATTACATTTTTCATTATCATTATTATTACTATCATCATCATCATCATTACCATTATTATCCTTATCATTATCAATATTACTATCATCATCGTTATTAATATTACTATCATCATTATTATTAATAGCATCATTATCATTTTTTGCATTACCATCACTGTTATCATCATCGTCGCCGTCACTTTCATTAACTTTGTTATTATCACGATTATTATCATTATTTCTTATCATTATTGCTTTTATCATTATTTCTATTCCTAACCATTTTTTGTTGTTACTTTTGTTGTTATTGCCATCGATACCGCTGTTTCTGTTATTACTTCTTTGTTGATACTATTACTTTTATTAACATTATTATTATAACTGTAAATTTCATTATTGTTTCTTTTACTACTGTTATTATTTTTTATTTTCTTGTTATTTCTTTTATTACTGTTATCATCATTCACTTTCTGAGGCGATGCTGAGACAATGCATTTGTGAAATGTAAGGAAAAATGATGATAAGGAATGAATAAGAAAAAAAAGAAAACGTTTTACGACTAACACTTATGGAAAAAGAGAGAGACAAGAAAAAGGAAAAGAAAAATAGAAAGAGAAATGTTCAAAGGAAATAGATTGATAAAAAGAACAAAAAGAAAAAGAAAACGAAAAAAGAGAGATAGAATAAAAAGAAACGGAAAAAGAGAGAAAAAGATAATAAATGGAAAGAAACGTAAACGAAAAGAGAGAGAGAAAAAAGAAGGGAGAGAAAATGAACATAGACAAAGAGAAAACCGATACCAAAGAGATAAGAAAAGAGAAGCGCAGAAAAGCGAATAATTGACATTTTTTTCTTGGGTAGATAGAGCAAAGGTCGCTAGGGCTGGGGGTGGGGGGGGTAACTGTTCTCAATTAATTTGGAAGTTTAAAATTTCAAGTCGAATAAATTACAAACAGAAAAAAACTGTAGGGAGAACAAGATAAAAGAAGAACACACAAGTATTATCAAGTTTTCTTGTTCTTCTTCTTCGTTGGTCCGTTTCTCTAATTACTAGAAGTAGATCTCATAAACGGATAAAAGGGGGGGTAGGGGGGAGGGGGGAGTTGTTATTCATTACTTTTGTTTTTCTCTCACGAAGGGTTGGGGGGGGGTAGGGGGTAGATGGAAGGGGTTGCTTTCCTTATGGAGAAGAAAAGGTAATCTGAGGTATATTATTTTCATTCTATTATTATTGCCATTACTATTGTCATTATCATTTCCGTTTTTTATTTTTTTATTTTTTTATTTTTATTTTTTTATTTTATTTTATTTTTTTTTTTTTTTTTGCTAACATATGTATTTAGATTCTCATTTTTAGCATTATCATTTTAGTATCATAACTATTATACTCATAATACTACTTTTATTGTTATAATTTTAATTATTACTGCTTTTATCCCTGTTGGCTGTCATTATTATTGATATCAGTGTTACACTCATTATTATCATGATTGCTATAATTATCATCATTATTAGTTAGTATTAGTATTGTTATCATTATCATCATTATAATTTCCATTATCCTATCATTTTCATGTCCTTATCCTTATCAAGTTCATTTCATGATAATTATTATGATTATGATTATTATTATGATTATGATTATTATTATGATGATTATTATTATTATGACTATTATTCAATTTATTGTCATTATCATTATTACTGTTATTACAAACATTATCACTGTCATTTTTATTATAATTATTATTATTATTATTATTATTATTATCATTATTATTATTATCATCATTATTATTACTATCATTGTTATTATCATTATAATGATTATAATTTCTATCATCATCATTATCATTTCTATTTATTATCCATTTTATTATTATTATTATCATCATGATCATAATTGTGTTATCATTGTTATTATATTATCATTATCAGTATCACCATAATAACAATAGTAATGATAACTATTGTGCAAATGACAATCATTATAAAATGTCACGGTGATAATCCCTCTCCTCTTCAAATTACTGTCAGAATTAATTATCATCATCACCATTGCCTTTAACATTGGCACATATTCACTTCTGACAGTAATCTAATTCTGCAAATTCGTTTTCTGTCCTGACATAAATGATGAAAAAAATATAAAAAATATCAAAGGAATTTAGTGTATTAGAGACAATTTCATATGCAAACTTGTTGTTAAGAAGTGATTATGGAATATCAATTAGCGAATTTAATAACACATTTGATAATTTAATAACGAATTTAATAATTTAATTGATATTGATATTCCAATTTAATAACAAAGGCTTTACAAATATGAGAAATATCATTGTATTCGACAAAGGAAATTTTCCCAGTCTTTCGCGTTCTCAGTGTCCGCGAAAATAGGAATTTGCATTTTGATATATTTCGACGTTCCGCGTTTCAATGGAGAGTAGAATTTAGCAACGACTTTCCGTGTTTTTGACGCTAGATCCTTGCTCGGCTCAGTGACTCTCCATTCTTGTCTGAACTTGGATATTTTTAGCAGATAAGAGAGAATGGTTTGTGATCTTTTTCACTTTCGAACTTTTTGGGCGAATGAGATCTGATATTCAGCTCGTGGGGCGACATGGTCTCAGGTTATGATATTTAGTTTATAAAACGATGTTTAATTTTTATCATCTATGTAAAGTATAATATATATATATATATATATATATATATATATATATATATATATATATTATATAATATATATTATTATATATATATATATATATATATTATATTATATATATATATATATATATATATATATATAAATCAACATGGTCTCAGGTTATGATATTTAGTTTATAAAGCAATGTTTATTTTTTTATCATCTTTGTAAAGAAATATATATGTATATAAAGTTGATATAGATTATCAATATGTTGAATGTAGTAGGGGTCTGAGGATATTGTCAACTTCGTGAAGAGGGAGTAATTAAGTTTATTCTATGCCAATGGTAAAATAGTAGCAAAAAAATATTAGATTTAAATCAACAATAAAAAGACTGAATAGAAAATATCAAAGTATTTCGGGAATAATCACAGAGGAGATTCCCAAAAAAACATTGAAATAAAAAAAGACATGAATACGAAAAACAAAGTTAGAGAACGTCAAAAAAAAAAAAAAAAAAAAAAAAAAAAAAAAAAACGGAAAGAGAAGATTTACTGTTGAATCAGATATCAACGAATTACAGGGAAGGGAAAATCCTAATCCTTTATTGAAGTACCCTGACGTTGCAAATATACAAAGAGGGAGACATCCAGAACGGGAGGAATATAAGGGAATAAACCTGATATGATAAAGATGTGAAGAGAATAATGGGAGAAAAAAGTAATGGGAAAAGAAAGGAAGAGAGGTGGAAAAACAATTTGGGTTCAAGCCAAGGAAGGAAACGATGTGTCATATGTGTTATTTATTGATCTAGAATAGGCTTATGACACAGAGGTAAGGGATGGAAAGGAATGCAAGGTGTTTGGAAAGAGAATAAGAAATTAATTCAGTGAAGATTGACGCAGGTGACAAATCTGATTCATGGCCCTCGTCTCTCTCTTTCTCTTTCTCTTTTTGTCTTTATGTATATATGCGTATATTTATATATATTTGTGTGTATATATATATATATTATATATTATATATATATATATATATATATATACATATATATATAATATCTGTGTGTATATATATACATATATGAATTAATATTTTTACACACATACATATGTGTATGTATGTGTGTGTGTGTGTGTGTGTGTGTGTGTGTGTGTGTGTGTGTGTGTGTGTGTGTGTGTGTGTGTGTGTGTGCGTGCGTGCGTGTGCGTGTGTGTGTGCGTGTGTGTGTGTGTGTGCGTGTGTGTGTGTGTGTGTGTGTGTGTGTGTGTGTGTGTGTGTGTGTGTGTGTGTGTGTGTGTGTGTGTATATATATATATATTATATATATATATATATATATATATATTATATATATATATATACACATATACATACATACATACATACATACATGCGTGTGCCTGCCTGTGTCTCTGTCTTCATACGTGGGTGCATGTGTGCATGAGTTCGGAAGCCATGAGTCTGTCACATAAACACTGCCTCTATCTCTCTAAGTCCCGGATTCACTCAGACCCTCGAGAGAAGGGCTGTATATCAACAAAATGATCAGAGTTACGGTCCACTTCTCATACCTAACGTCTACTTTGATATCACTGTGAGAAGCCATTTCACTCTAACTTATAGTTTGCAGAAAAATAAAATCAGTGATAGGGTTAGTGAGAGTTGAAGTCAAGAGGATGCTTAAGATAAAAAAAAGTTGAATTAATGATGGTGGACGTAAATCGTAAGAGTGATATAAAAGGGAGGAAAACAGGTAAGGTTACTACCTTTTATTACTATTATTGTTACTTTTACTCTTAATTTTGCTATTTTGACTAATACGGTTATTATTACTGATACTACTACTACCACTACCATTACTAATATTACTGATGCTGCTGCTGATAATGATATTACTACTGCCACTACCGCTATCTTACTACTACTACTTTAATTACTACAACTACCACTATTACTAATGCTGCTATCGCCACAACCACTACTACTACTAGTACAACTACTACTTTTGTAATTATTACTACTAGAATTATTGCTACTATTACTACGTATTATCATTACCATTACTACTACGACTGCTGCTACTTTTAATACCATCATTGATAGTAATACTTTTACTACCATTATTTCTACTGCTGCTACCACTCATCTTACTACTAAAATTACTATGTGTTTTGCTACTGCTACTACCGATACCGTTACTATAACTGCAGTTACTACTTCATATAAAGGATTTTAATGCTATTAGTAACAATAACTTTAACTATTGTCATTACTGATGAGTTAATTCGTAATAAACATAACGTGTTAACGAGTTTCAATGAATCATATTTGACTAAAGATTGATTTACAAGGTTTTGTTTCCGTGAGTATGTGTTTTCAAGATTTTGGTATCGAAATCAACGATATTCATGAAGTTTGACTCTCTGATAATTCTGAATCATATAAAAATGCCGTAGATACAATTTATACGTATATATAGATACAGTAGTGTACTTAAAAATATATAAACTTACACACACAGTTTTGTATCTGTGTTTCATGGTGTTTGTGTGTCTGTATGTTTACCCAGGGCGTGGCAGCCAAACTCTAGCAAGCAATGAAATTTAGGTCATTACTGTAAAGTGTTTATTGCTTTCATTGTTGAAGTTGGTTTTACTGTTGCAGGTGAAAGCTCTTTTCTTGCAAAGCTTTCTTTTGTAGTATGTAGTAATAGGAACTCCAAAAGATATATGAAGCGGTGTATTATTTAGGTAATGTTGCACCTGTACAAATACTCGCTTTTTAATATCCGTCATTTCATAGGATACGAATTGTCATTATTCAAACGATTTACGCTACTAATTTCTTGATCGTCAGCACGACCGGCGTTTTAATTCTCTCTTTCTCTCTTTTTTCTCTCTTCTCTCTCTCTCTTTCTTTCCCTCTCTATCTATTTATCGCTCTCACTCGCTTCTTCTCTCTCTCTTCTCTCTCTCTCTCTCTCTCTCTCTCTCTCTCTCTCTTCTCTCTCTCTCTCTCTCTCTCTCTCTCTCTCTCTCTCTCTCTCTCTCTCTCTTCTCTCTTTCTCTCTCTTCTTCCTCCCTCCCTCTCCTCCTCTCTCTCTATCTATCTATCTGTCTCTCTGTTCTCTCCTTCCTACCCAACAGATGACCATTTTTTTAAAAGTTGAACCTCATGCTGAATGCGTTCCCTTGTACTGAAAAGTGAAAAATTAACTTTCTTTCGAGGATTCCCAGTTAGGCGTGAGTCCCTCCTACTGCAGAGATGCTATTCCCGTGAGGTTGCATCGCCCTAATGGAGACGCAAAGAAGGGAATTCTTGGAAGAAATGTGTTTCTTTTTATACGCGTTTCTCACTCCATTGAAAAGATAAGACAAGAGAAAGAAAAGAAAAATGCACGGATAGCATTGTTTTTGTTATTTTTTTTTTTGCGGAGGTTCTGGTGGTATGAACTGTTGGTATATGTGATGAAGATGAGTATATGATGATGATTTTAGTGATAGGAGAAAGCATATTTTTTTTATTTAATTGGAAATATGGCTTGATTTTTTTGTTCTTTCCATTACTAAAATCATCATTTACATTATTATAACATATGTGTATATTATCATTATCATTATCTGCATTATTATTTTATTATTATCATTATACACATTAACAATCTCAATTCTAATTATCATAACCATTCATATTGTTATTATTACTATTATTATTGTTATTAGTTGTACTATTTTTAGTATAATTAACATCATTATTATTTTCTGTTATTATCATTGTTGTTTTTCATATCAGTGTAGTTGTTAACATTGCCATTATGATTACAATTGTTATTATCCTTATCATTGTCATTGTTATATTGTTGTTGTTTTTGTTATTATATTATTATTATTAATTATTATTATTATTATTATTATTATTATTATCATTATCATTATCATTATCAAATTCATATTCATATTATTAATTATTTATATTATTAATTATTTATTATTAGCATTATTATTATTATTAATTAATTATTATATTATTATTATTAGCATTATTACCTTCATCATTACTATTAACATCCTTATAATTATTATATTATTATTATTATTATTATTATTATTTATTATTATTATATTTATATCATTACTACTGGCATCATTATTGTTATCATCATTATTATAATCAATATCATTATCATTATATTTTCATCACCGATATTATTACTATTGTTATTGGTGATATCATTGTTATTATCATTAGTATAATTATTACTATTATTGCTCATATTATCACCATACTTTTTGTTCTTATCATTATCATTATTATTAGTAGAAGTATTTTATTTTCATTATTATTATTATTCCATTTCTTATTATTCTCATTATTGTCACTAGTATTATTGTATTATTTCTACTGTTATTATTTTGTTGTTGTTGTTGTTTTTATTATTGCTGTTATTATTTTTTATAGTTATTATATTTTATCATCATTTTTTTATCATTGCTGTTTTACTATTATTATTATTTATTATTATAATGCATTCTTTTATCACTATTATTATTCATTATCATTCATATATTATTATTATTATTATTATATTATTATTATTATTATATCATTATCATTATCATCATATTTTTATATTTATTATTACATTATTGTCTATTAATAATGAGTAGTTTATCATTCATTATTAGCATTATCATTGTTATTACTGTTATTCATTTTCATTATTAGCATTATCAGTATCAGTATAATTGCTGTATGTTATTTTATTGCTATATCATTATATCATCACTAATATTTATAATTAATCATATATTATTATTATTGTCAATGATAATTCTCAGTAGGATGATAACAATGATCATAAAATAGATAGAGAGAGAGAGAGAGAAGAGGAGAGAGAGAGAGAGAGAGAGAGAAGAGAAAAGAGTGTGTGTGTCTGTGTGTGTGTGTGTGTGTGTGTGTGTGTTACACTCTATATACTCATATCAATTGAAAAGTCACCAAAGCACATACTTGACAAATATGACAAACACAAAAAAAACTAACCAAATAAATGCGAGTAAGAGTGAACGATCGATAAAAAAGGGAAAATCATACGAGAAGATTAAAAACCTTTTAAACAAAACAACACCACAAGAAGCCACAACTGCTGCATATAAAATCCACAACACATTTTCAGCAAAGCATTTTCACGCTAGAACCCAAACAACTGTGTCATGGTTCGCGTTTAAGAAGACAATTCATTACACTGAAGCCTCGTTCAGTGTCTCCGGCGTTCACCCAAACAACAGTGTCATGGTTCGCGTTTAAGAAGACGATTCATTATACTAGGATCTCGTTCAGTATATCCGGCATTCACTATTGGATTTGAGTTCACACCTCATGCGTCTAGGTCTTGTGTGGTGGTCATCCTGGCTCGCGGCTCGTTGTTGGTTTGGGTGAGTAGTTGTATATTATGTCTTTTTTGACGTTTTTTTTTTCTTCTTTTCTTTTTCCAACATGTCTTTCGTCCAGGTTTTTTGTTTTTTTCCGGATTTCATGTACTTTTTTTTTTTTTTCAACGTGTCTTTTGTCCTGATTTTTGGTTATTATTTTCTGTTTCTTTCTTCATTCTTCTTTATCATGGGTTTTTATGTATTTTTCTTTTTGGTTTCTTCTTTTCGTTGAAAGGTCTTTATAGACATTTTGGTATAAGTAGAATCTTGATATCTCTTCTTGAATATGAAAATTTGCCTTTGATCTTTTATATAGATTTCCTTATCTTGCCTTATCTGTTTATTTTCGGAAGTTTCATTTTTACGTCTCTTTCACCTTATCAAAATATCATTAAATATTTATCACTCTACGGAATGAAAAGATTCTGACACTAGTATTTTGCACATCACATTATTATTATTATTATTATTATTATTATTATTATTATTATTGTTGTTGTTGTTGTTGTTGTTATTATTTTTAGCTACACCTATCCCTTGCTCTAAACTCAAGATTCAGAACCAAACTACATTTCCTTTTTATTCTCGTACACCATTTCCTTTCATAAATAGTAAATACACATTATTTATTCTAGCCAGCACGAACCTCTCTGCCGCGGAATTCTTAGGTCCTTCTTGAAGATTTTTTTTTTTTTATAAGACTTTAAGATGCTGGTACCTAACAAGAGCGTATGCTAATCCCATGCAGATAAGGTGTTTTAGTGTAGACAAATGGTTTTATGGAATTTCCTTTTTGCGGGAGACTTCGTACCAAAAAGCCTCTCTGGGTGTTTCCTTGTTTATTTTTCTGTCTCGTTCATTTTCCTCTTTGCTTCTTCGTTTTACATTCTTTGTCTAACCCTTTTATTTATCGTTATTATTATTATTATTATTGGTGTGTTATCATTAATATTATCAGCAGTATCAATATTACTATCATTATCATTATTATTCACTTTCTCCATTATTATTACTATCATTTTTGTTATTTTCTTTATTTTTTATGACAATAGAAATATTATGGATAAAACACATTGATGTCATGATTATTTTCGATTATTTTTATTATTGTTATTATTATCACTGTTGCAGTTATTGTTGTTGTTTGTTATTATTTTATTATTATTACTATAATTTTTATTATTATCATTTTATCATCATCATTATTATCATCATCATCATCATCATCATCATCATCATTTTCCTCTTCTTTATCATTACCATCATTATCATTATAATCATCATTTGTATTTTCAATATCATTATCATTCTGATAATTATTATCGTTGTTTTTTATCATTATTATTATCATCACCCTCATCATTATTATTATTATCATCATAAGTACTATTATTGCACAAAAAATCATTATCTGTTTTTATTGTCATTATTGTATCATTATGATGGTAATGATAATAATGTTTACTGTTGCTGTTATTGTTGTTATAATTTTTGTTATCATTATTATCATTATTCTTATCATCGTCCATTTCTTAATTTCACTTTCCTTTATATGGGGGCTTCAACATTCCCCTAATTAATATAATTTAAAACACCAGCTTCAACTTTTATCATTATGTAATTAAATATTTACGGCTTAAAAATACACACACCTAAAAAGGAAAAATAAAAATTCTGCTTTTCATATGACATGTCCAGCATTTCAAATTAAACCAATTACCATTTACTTTCTTAACTCAATGTTGTACAGTTCAGTGATTCTCTTTTATCCATCTCTTAATACACGTGTTCTCCTTAAGCTCCTTAATGTGTAATGAGAGAGAAAGAGAGGGAGTGAGTGATTGAGAGAGAGAGGAGGAAGGGGGAGAAGGGAGGGAGGGGAGAGGGGGAGAGAAAGAGAGGGGGGGATGGAAGAGGAGGGAACTGAGACAGAAGACAGAGGTGACGTAGAGAGTTTGGTGAGTGTGTGTGTGTGTTGTGTGATGTGTGTGTGTGTGTGTGTGTGTTGTGTTGGTACTCGCCTGTTGTGGTCGTGTGTGTTGTGTGTACCGAGAGAGCCGAGAGTGATTGAGAGAGACGGAGAGAAGAGACAGAGAGAGACACGAGAGGAGAGAGAGACGGAGAGCCGAGCAGAGACCTCCGTTATCAGAGAGGACAGAGAGAGACGAGACGAGAGACAAGAAGAGAAGAGAGAGAGGCTCGCGGGGGGACATATGGACGTTGAGAAGAAAAAGATGAGAGAGGGCGGGCGGGAAGAGAGAAAGGAAAGAGGAGAGGAGAGAGGAGAGAGAGAGAGAGGAGAAGAGAGAGAGAGAGAACAGAGACAGTGAGAGAGGGGGGGGGGGGGAGGAGAATAGAAAAGAGAAAGACGAGGAGGAAGAGGGAGTGGAGAAGAGGATGAGAGAGAGAGAAAGAGGGAGGAGGAGAGAGAAGAGAGAGAGCGAGAGAGGGAGAGAGAGGAGAAGAAGAGAGAGAAGAGAGACCTAGGGAGAGAGAGAGAGAAGAGAGAGAGAAAGAAGAGAGAAGAGAAGAGACGAGAAAAAGAGAGAGGAGGGAGAATCACCCAAAGCCTTAAAACTATCAATCAGAAATCCCTAATCTCCTGAACTCACCGAAGCAAATACAAGAAAAAAATATTCTAAAATAAACTCCAAAAAACGCAAGAGATATAGTTTAATACCTTTTGATTCGATCTTCAATGAAAAGTACATCTTCATCAGAAAATTCATACCGAAACGTGTCAGTGAAATCATCATCCTAATAGCACCACATTATGATCATCACCATCATTATAATCATCTTCACAATCATCATAATCATCATCATAATCATCATCACCACCATCATCCTCATAGTTATCACATCATCATCCTCATAGTTATCACCATCATCATAGTTATCATCACCATCATCATAATTATCACCATCATCATAGTTATCGTCATCATCATAATTATCATCACCATCATAATTATCACCATCATCATAATTATCACCATCATCATAGTTATCACACCACACCATAATTCATAATCATCATCAACACCATCATAATCATCAGCAGCACCATATCATACATCATCATAATCATCATCATCATAATCATCACCATCATAATCACCATCATCATCATCATCATCATTATCAATACAATGAAGATAATGATCGCCCAATGCCTAATCTATTTTTTTTACTGACCTTTACAATCATATTCATATTTTTTGCATATTTTATTCCACATCATAAGGTTAACTGGCACTGTTTGCTTTAAAGTCAAGCCACATATTTCGAAGTTGGACTCACTGATAACTCATAATCTCTTATCTGGTTCCTTATTTCACCCGGTTTAAGCTTTTACATTTGACGTATATAAATCTAGACGTTGTAGAGATTCGATTTCATTTTATTATTATTATTATCATCATCATCATCATCATCATCATCATCATCAATCACATCATCATCATCATCATCATCATCATCATCATATTATTATCCAATTCATCATTATTATTATTATTATAGATATTGTATATCCTTTGGCCTCTTATCTTTAACGTTAGGTCAAGTTTCTTGCTGTTGTATGACACACTAGTAAATCTATTTTTATCTCCATTATCATCATGGCTATCATTACAATATCACCATCATAGTCATCATCATTATGAATATCATCATTAATATCACCATCATCATTATCAATATCATCATCAACACCATTATCATCATCTTCATATCACCAAAATCATCACCATTACTACCACTATCATCATCAAAATATCACAACCATTATCACTATCACCACCACCATCCATCATCATCATCATCTTCAACATCACCATCACCACCATCAACATCATTCATCATCATCATCATTTCATCATCATCATCATCACCATCACCTCATCATCACCACCACCACATCATCATCATCACATTATTTACCATCATCACCATCACCATCACCACCACCACATCAGATCAATCATCATCATCCTCAGAATCATCACCATCACCACCACCATCATCATCATCATCATCACCATCATCCATCACCACCACCTCATCATTCATCATCATCTTCATAATCATCATTATCACCACCATATCATCATCTTCATAATTCATACCATCACCATCATCATCATCATCATCACCCCAATCACCAATCATCATCACAAACCACCAATTCATCATTCAATCATCACCATTAATTACCATCATCACCATCACCATCACCACACCACCATCATCATCATCATCATCATCTTCATAATCAATCACCATCACCACCATCTCATCATCATCATCATCATCAAATCACCATCACCCATCATCATCATCACCATCATCATCACTATCATCATTATCATCATCATCAATCCATTCATAATCATCATTCATCACCACCATCATCATCATCTTCATAATCATCACCATCACATCACCATCATCATATCATCATCATCATCATCATCACCATCATCAATCACGCATCATCATCATCATCATCACCATCCCATCATCATCATCACCATCACCATCATTCATCACCATCATCATCATCACCATCATCATCATCATCAATCACCATCATTATCACCCATTACCATCATCATCATCATCATTATCAATTAAGATAATGATCGCCCGATGCTTAATCTGTTTCTTGCCTGACATTTTCCTTATTGATCTTTCTTGCAAATGATCTGAACTTGCATCACGTTTCATGAATTCCATTTGATTTTTTCCCTTCTTCTAATTTGTCTCCAATTATTTTCTCTGTTCTTTTTCTTCTGTCTTGCCTTCAGGTATTATCTCTTTCTTCCTTTCTCTGTCTTATTTTGTCTTTATTCATTATTTCTTTTTTTCCTTTTTTTTTTTATGTCTTGTGTTTCATCGTTATCTCACTCTTCTTTCTTTATTCATGTCTTGTGTTCAGTCATTGTTTCTTATTTTTTCTTCTGTCTTTTTCTTCAATAATCTTTTTCTTCTGTCATGTCTTCAATCATTTTGTTTCTTCAATCTTTTCTTCATTCTATATATCTTCCCCATTTCCTCCTATTTTCTTCTTTTTCCATCTTTCTTTTTTTCTTGATTGCTTGATCCTTTCTTGCAAATGACCAAAACCTCACGTCAGTGTTCGCGAAACCCACTTCATGTTCTTCTTCTCAACATGAAAGTGGTTTCCAGTAATGAAAGTGATTGAAGTGAAGATGAATAAACATATTTCGGTGTTCTGTCAGTCTTCCATGTCGACGAAAACGCTTTTTTTTGCAACTATTCTCGTTCCTTGCTTTCTCCTCCTTGCTATTCTTCTTCTTCTTTCCTAGTTCTTATTCTTTATCTCAGCCAACTAAGTAATAATGTAAGTGCTTCCCCGTGTTGGAAGCTGTAGCCCCTTAATATGAAATGGAGAGAGAGAGAGAGAGAGAAGAGAGAGAGAGAGAGAGAGAGAGAGAGAGAGAGAGAGAGAGAGAGAGAGAGAGAGAGAGAGAGAGAGAGAGAGAGAGAGAGAGAGAGAGAGAGAGAGAGAGAGAGACAGAGAGAGACAGAGACAGAGACAGAGACAGAGACAGAGAGAGAGAGAGAGAGAGAGAGAGAAAGAGAGAGAGAGAGAGAATTCCTCTGGCATCCGAAAGAGTTTAATTTCTTCTTAAAAGCCTTAGGAATGTATTGCAAAGTCTCATCTCGAAATGCAAGCTTTCTGTTGCATGTTATACCTCATGGCTCTGTACCTTTTGACATGATCAGGTCTCCTCGTAAGTGAAAGTAAAGGCACTGTGCAGTTTTCCTTGAATTTCATATAAAATAATGGCAAGGTTTTCTAGAGATATTCCAGGAAAAACAATTGTATATGCACATACCTTCCTCTGTAGACCGGTGATCATTCGAAATTTCAAATAAGGTAATGGCAGGTTTTCTAGAGATATTCCAGGAAAAACAATTGTACATGCACATACCTTCCTCTGTGCGCCGGAGGATGATAGCCAGCAGTATTTCGAAAATGTGTTCCTGTCTTTCAGCCGCTGCCCAGTATGTTGGATATGATATATTAGGTCTTGTTCCAAATGTGTGTGTGGGTGGGTGTGAGTGTGTGTGTGCGTGTGTGAGTGTGTGTGAGTGTGTGTGTATGTGTGTGCATGTGGTGTGTGTGTGTGTATGTGTGTGTGTGTGTGTGTTTGTGTGTGTGTATGTGTGTGTGCATGTTATATATATATATATATATATATATATATATATATATATATATATATATATATATATATATATCGTATATATATATATATATATATAC
>NW_020870303.1:15762-25762 GCF_003789085.1 Penaeus vannamei
CACCATGACCCTGTTCATCATCTTGTCATCCTCTGACACCCTCCCGTCCTTCTTGCTCGTCTCTCCTTGTCTCCATCCCATATCACCTGTTCTATCTTCTCCGCCATTCATCCTTTCCCCTAACCTCGCCCCCCTTCCTTCTATCTTCGCCTTCCCCTCTCTCTTGTCCACCTCCCGTTCCCCTTCCCCCTCTCCTTCTTCACCTCCCCTTTCCCCTTCCCCCTCTCTTCTACCTCCCTCCCCTTTCCCCTCCCCTCCCCCCCCTCTCCTTCTCCTTCCCCTTCCCTTTCCCCTTCCCTTTTCCCTTCTCCTTCCACTCCCCTCCCTCTCTCCTTCGACTTCCGCTAATCTTCCCTTTCCTTTCCCCTTCCCTCTCTCCTTCCCCCTCCCCTTTCCTCTTTCCCCCCTTCCTGCAACACCCCTCCCCTTCCCCCCTGCCTCACCACCGCACTTCCATCTGTTCCACACATACTTAAAGCCGAGGTCATTCAATATATAATCCATTATGCTTTCCTGTTTTATTTCCCGCTTGTTGGTCCCCGTCGACACCAACACACGTCCACATAAATACATACACACATACATACACGCAACATTACATTTACATACGCACAGACATACATACGCATACATACGCACAGGCATACATACATATACATACGCACAGACAAATACATAATATATATGCACAGACATACATACACATACATACGCACAGGCATACATACATGTGCATACACACAGACATACATACATATACATACGCAGACATAAATACATATACATACGCACAGGCATTCATACATATGCATACACACAGACATACATACATGTACATACGCACAAAATCTACATACATACATACGCACAAACACACACACACGAACACAAACACACAAAGGCGAACACATAGTTTGCTATTCACTCTTATTCATCACCCTTCACCCTTTCTCCACGCCCACTTACCTCATTCATCCCTATTCACCCTTTCTTCACCCTCATTTATCTCTCTTTCTCATCCGTCCACCTTCGCCTTCTTCACCCCTTCCCCTTCCCCCTCCTTCACCCTTTACTTTCACCTTTACTTCACTTCACCTTTGTTCTTTACCCTTTCTTTACCTTCATTCATCGCTATTCCTCCTTTTCTCACCCTCCACCCTTTCTTCTCCCTCGCTCGCCACCCTTCACTCTATTTTTACCCTTATTCACCCTTTCTCCACACACATTCACCCACGCTCGCCAGCCACCCTTCACCCTCTCTTCACCCTTATTTCAAACCCCCTTCACCCTTCACTCTATCTTTCTCCTATTCAAACCCTTCACCATCGCTATTCACCCTTCATCCTATCTTCACCCTATTCATAACCCTTCACCCTCGTCCCACCCTAACTCGCTTTACACTTCACACTCACCCTTTACACCCCCCTTCACCCTTTCACCCTTACTAAGAACCCCCTTCACCCTTCACCCCCTCCCCCCTTCACACCACCCTATCTTCACCCTTATTCATAAACCCTTTCATCCTCCCTGTTCACCCTACACCCTTCGCCGTGAAAAACGACCTCCACCCTCCACTCGCAATGTAATTTCCATCCGTCACACAGGGATGGGATCGACCTATTTTTCATTTCTCGTTTTTTTTTCAATAATAATAATAATAATAATAACAATAATAATAGTAATAACAATAAATAAAATAATAATAATAATAATAATAATAATAATAATAATAATGATAATAACAATCATAATAATAATAATAACAATCATAATAATAAAATAATAATAGTAATAAGTAATATAATAGTAATATAATAGTAATGTAAGTAATAGTAAAATAGTAATAGTAATAGTAATAGTAATAGTAATAGTAATAGTAATAGTAATAGTAATAGTAATAGTAATAGTAATAGTTAAATAGTAATAATAATAATAATAATAATTAATAATAATATAATAATAATAATAATAATAATAATAAACAATAACAACAATAATAATAATGATGCTATGTTTTTCTCAATAGTTAATAAAAAAATCCCATTTATAATACTTTTTTCTTTTTTCAGTAGCAATAGAAAATAGAAATGATGATACCAACAAAACGAATCGGCGCCGCTGACAACAGATCGATGGATATTGCAACAATGGAGAATTTAATAACGAGAAACGAACAAACAATGATAACAATGACACCCATCCTTCAAGCCCCACCACCCCTCCCCCAACCCTCCTTCCAACTCGTCCCCTCCTCTCTTCTCCCCCTCCGTCCCGCTCCTCCTCCTCCTCCTCCTCCCCTTGCCCCTCCTCCTCCCCTCCCCCTCTCCCCCCTTGCCCCTCCTCCTCCCCCTCCTCCTCCTCTCCTCCCCTCCTCCTCTCTCCTGCCCCTCCTCCTCCTCCTCCTCCTGCCCCTCCTCCTCCTCCTCCCCCCTATTCCTGCCCCCTCCTCCTCCTTCAACACTCCTCCCTTCCCCTCCCCTTCCCCTTCCCCTCCTCCTTCGCTCTTCCCCTTCCCCCTCCTAATTTCTTCTCTCCCTCCCCACCTCCCACCAGATCCGTTATTGGCAGAGAGAGAAAATGGGCGAAGACGAAGGGAAGATATGTGGAGAGGACAGAGAGAAGCGGGGAGAGGAAGAAGAAAGAGAGAGAGCTATGGACGAGAGAAACAGAGAAGCAGTGACGAAGAGAGAGAAGACAGGACCAAGAGAGAGAGAGAGAGAAGAGAGAGAGAGAGAGAAGAGAGAGGAAGAGAACGAGAGAAGAAGGCGGAGAAGAGAGAGGAGAGAAGAACGAGAGAAGAGTAAGAGAAGAGACGAGAGAGAGAGAGAGAGAAGGGAGAGAGGGAGAGGATAATAGAGAGGATAGAGAAGAGAAGAAGAGAGAGTAGAGAGAAGAACAGGACAGAGAGTGAGAGAGGAGAGACATAGAGAGCGAGCCGAGAGAACAGGAGGACAGAGGATTAGAGGAGGAAGAGATGACAGATACTGAGAATAGGATAAAAATGAGTTGGAAAATTGTCGTAAAAACAGTCAATCGCGTACAAGCATAGAAGTGGGATGAGGTAAATTACTCGAAAAAAGAGATTAAATAAAGAATAAAAGAGAAAAGGGAGGCACAAGATTTATAAAAAAAAGGGAAAAACTAAAAAATAAAACGAGAGTAGAATTTTTTAAAATTAGGGGGGAAAATGAACATGAAATAACACCTCCACACTATTGCTATGGTGCTCTAAGTGAACAAAAATAAGACTTCTTATAACGAATAAATAAATCGGTTACATCTAAGTCTCAGGTGGCATTACAAGGGGGGGACACGATGATATGTAGGATCCGTGTTGTGAGGTGAGGTGGGGAGAAAATCAAACAAAAAATTCAGACAGAGGGGTAAGATTGGGTGAAACGAAAACCGGAGAACAACCGCCTAACAGTATTTTTGTAAAACGAGGAAAAAAAAAAAACAAGGATTAACATAGAAAAACTGCAACATTATGAATTAAAAGGGAGAGGAGGAGGAAGGTAAGTCGTATATAATATAGTTATGATGTTGTTATGCTAACATCATCATGTAATGGTACTAGCTACTAAATGAAGTAAGCATAGGTAAACACCGCTAACCAGCAACATAGAATGGTAAAATAGAATATAATCGTGAATGAACATTCAAACAAAAGAGCTTATAAATAAGTCAAAAAGTCCATTAGATAAGATAAAAAAATTACCTAAAGAAAGAAAAGCGTCGAGGAACGGGAGATATTGCATAAATGAAAATAATCCTAAGAGAGGAATTAGCATCTGATGAGAAAGATGAAGAAATATAATATTTAAGAGTTGTCCTGTGATAACCAGAGGAAGTGATAATTACTGAATTTAATTTCCATTATTCAGGGAAAACGGACACGAAAGAATACAAACAATTAATAAGAAGACGAAAGCGGAATCATTCATTATAGGCACTAAATTATATTTAAAAGAAAAAATAAAATAATATAAATAATATATAATTAAATAAAATAAATAAAGAAAAGAAAGAAAAGGAAAGAAAGAAAAAGAAGAAAAGAGAAAGACGAGAGTCTTACTTTGAAGACATGATAGTGAAGACGGTATCGACTTTGACCTAAATGAGAACGATAGAGTTGATTAGAGAGAAAATTCCTCTCGAGAGACGCTAGAGAGACATCGGCGAATGAGAGAGCTGGCGGATGAGACCAATGAGATATTAACGAGACCTAGAGACTAAAAGAAACTATCGTCCAAAAGTTCTTATGGATGATAGATGACGACGCCAGCATGAAGAGAGATCAGACACAGACAACCTGGAGAGGCGATGAGAAGAGCAACCCGAGAGATGATTAAAGGATAGCGGATGCGTAGGAAGGTGATCGACGTTGTAAGAGAGGGAGAGAATGTTTGAAAGAAAATAAAAAGACTTTATAAGTGGACCCAACACTAAGTATTATCACTAGTGTTCCTATAGACTTCCGACATAATCTGTATAGAAAAACAGTACGACATGAGAAAATGAATATTCTTCCCATAAAACAAGAGATGTATTTAATTCTATTTGACAGACGACATTATTCGGATATAATTACATCTCTTGATAGTCATCTCATTCTTACCTTCTCTTACAGTTGCCACAGGTTGAATAACGGGGCCAACAGAACCTTATATTCTTTATTTCTTCTCCAAAAGCTGTTAAAGGCCTCTTCTGCTTCAATTTTTTAACATTGTCTGATTATTTTTTCCTTTCTGCGTGGTTGACCCCCACTCTCTTCTCTACTCCCCCCGGTTCTCGCTCCTCCCTCCCTTTCCCCCCTCCCTCCCATGCCCTCCTTCCCTCTCCCCCGTCTAGCCTTCTCCCTTCCCTCCCTTTCCCCGTCTCCTTCCTCCCCCTCACGTCCCTTCCCCCCTCTATCCTTCTCTCCTTCCTCCCTCCACCCTCCTCCCCGCCTGCCCCCTCACATCCCTTCTCCCCCTCTCTACTGCTTTCAATCATTTATTACTCAATTATTCCTCTTCTACGCTGTGCTGCTGCCCCTCGCTCTGCACTCACCAAGGAAAGGGAGAGAAGGAGCGGCCACGGCGGAGAAAACCACTCGGGAATCATGAAGTCTGTTTTAACTTATTAAGACCGATTACAACAATCGTGGCCGCCGTTGGTACTGACCGTATGAGTCTTATGCCCGTGAGCAGTTATATCTGCTTATATCTTTTCTTGTCTATTTTCTTTATTTTCTACAACTCTCTCTTCTCTTTCTCTTTTCGTTTCTTTTTTCTTCTGCATCTTATTCATTTCTTCTTTCGTTACTCTTCTCTACTCTTCCTCTATTTAGGGCGCTACGATTTCACTGAATTGATACACCTATAACGAAAGCTTGTTTTTCTTTTGTTTTTTTGATTTTCTGTCGCCTCCTCCTTCAAACATCCTCATTGATCGGATTCTTCTCTTTTAAATGCTCCCCATGGAGCCCGCGCTATTCCAGTCCACTCATTCTCTCCCATCTCCCCTCCGCCTACTCATCACTCTCCTCTTGCTCTCGGCTTTCTCGTGCTCGCTCTCCCCCCCCCGCCAAACTCCCATACCAACAGGCATGAGAGAGAGAGATAAGAAGCTGCCGGAAAAAACTAACTGTATCCTGGCCGAAACCAGCAATAGGGTCGTGGTAAGATTGTTTAGTGAAGCCGGACATTCCAGAGGCATGTTTTCGCATAAGAGTTAAATTGCCCTGACCTTGAATTTTGTCTTGTTCTCTCCCGATGTTCTAGTTTCATGTCTATTCTACATTTCGTCTGAGACATGTATGAGTCTGTGATAACTGACGTCAGGTCTCGGGATTGACTAATTCTACGTACCTCTGCCCCAGGTTGGTACTTAATAGGATCTCTTTTGAGCCTTAAGAAGCCACAGTTAGAAGATAACGCTCTGATCCAGCAGAGTGCGACTAATTGTTCAAGGTGGACAGTCAGAGGAGAGAGAAGAGGCGTATGACGAGCAGAGAGAGAGAAGAGCGTGAGAGAACGATTTAGAGCATCACAGTAGAGAACGGAAGGAGAAAAGAGGAAGAAACAAGGACCAGAGGGAATGGACATGACCCAGAGATGAAGAATGCCCGTACCCAACGAACAAAGATGAAAAAGAGAGAAAGAAAAGTAAAAATGAGAAAAAAAGAGAGAAAGAAAAAGCTGAACGAACGGAAAAAAGAGAAAAAAGAAAAGAGAATAGACATAGAAAATCACAGAAACCGAGAGAGAGAAGGAGAGACCACGACAGAGACCGAGACAGGTGAAGACAAAGAATGCAAAAAATCCTCAAAAGGTGATGTATTCCTGTGACCAGGAACTCCAATTCTCCGCCCAAGGGCTTCCCCAGTGTGAACAGTGCGTAACGCTTGAGGATGCTTACCCCCTTCACGCGCCTCGGCCCCCCCCCCGCGCATCCTTTCCCCTCTAGGCCATAGCTCGCACTTGAAAGAAAGACAAAGCAAGGACACGCAGACCTTTCGGTTGAAGTCAATAGTACAAGGAGCTGGCTAGATTATAAGGTGGTGGTGGTTAGTGTGGTTCGATGCGTTGGCTGGTTCATGGTGGTAGTGAAGGAGGGTATGAGTGAGGTGAGGGAGGAGGAGGCATGGAGTGAAGAGAGGCGGAGGACGGATTCTCAAGGGAAGGAGGAGGAGGAGGAGAGGAGGAGGAAGGAGGAGAAGGAGCGAGGCGGGAGCAAGGTGGTGTGGGTAAAGGTCCCTAGTCCACATACGTTCGAAGAAACAAATTAAATGACGTCCTGGCTAACGTCTCTGCACTTATCAGAGAAGATGTAAATCTAAGGGAAATCATAAAAATAGTATACCCAGCATAAATAAACAAAAAAAAATAGCAACAGCTTAATAAGAGCAAAAGAAAATATAAAAACCCTGCCAATAAGAAAAAATGGCAAACGTTTTTTCAAGAAAAAAAAAAAAAAAAAAAAATCGGCAACATTAAAAGGAAAAAAAAATGAACGCCCGTAAAAAATAGCAACGTTAATATGAAAATATTATCAACACTAACAAACAAATAGAAAAGCACACTCTTACCTTAAAAAGTATCACGAGTATAATGAAGAAATAAACGAACACCATGAATGAATCCCAAATACACATATAAACGAAGATAGATCAATTAAAAACCAAAAAACAAACTAATAATAATATAATAATAAATGAAACACGAAACAATAATGTAAAGTATCCATATAGTTACCAAGAGCGTCCTAGTCCTAAAAACAACAATAAAAGATTAATACATAAAATAATAAAAAATAATAAAAAAACAGAAAACCTTATATCAACAGCTACTTATACCGCCACGACCGTGCTAGTGATTTCTGACGGCCACCTGACAGTACAAGCAGAAGCAAAGAAAGATTTCCTTAACTCACTCCCCCCAACAGGGGCGGGAGGGGGGGGGCTGGGGTGCGGAGGGGTGGGGAGGAGGAGGGCAGGGGGAGGGGGTGGGGGAGGGCGGAGGGGGGAGGGGATGACTGGGGGAGGAGGGGCGGGTAAGGGCGGGAGCGGAGGGAGTGGGTCGGATGGCGGGAGGGGGGGGGGGCGTGAGGGAGAGCGGGGCTAGGAGGGGGGGGGGGGGGGTGGGGGGCAGCAGGGGCGGGGCGGGGGACTGGGGAGGGGATGGAAGGAGATGTGGGAGGGGGGGTGGGGCGGGTGGAGGGGAGGGGAGGGCGGAGGGGAGGGGGGTGGGTGGAGGGGGCGAGTAGGTGGCGGGGAGGGGCAGACTGGAGCAGCTGGAGGAGGTAGGACTGAGCAGGAGAAGGTAGAGTTGGAGCAGAACGAAGAGAGGAGTTGGAGCAGTCGGTGAGCAAGAGGAGTGAGCAGACGGAGAGGCATGGAGCTGATCGGAGAATAGGGAGAGGCGGTAGATTGTGGGAGCAGGAGCGGAAAGGCGGGGGAGTTGAAGGAGACGAGGGCAAAGGGGTGGCGAGGGTAGCGGGAGGCAAGACTGAGGCAGGATGGCGGGGGGAGAGGCAGAATGAGGCAGTGTGTATGGGCGGCCAGTGGGGAGGCCAGCTGGTGAGGGGACCCTTATGCCCGTCGCTTCACAACAACCTAAACTGGCATCTTAACAAACGGCTCCCGAACCCAGTGGTTCTTGATTCAAAGTTCCCTTTCCCCTCTCCTCTCCCCCCTCTTCCCTCTCCCCTTCTCTCCTCTCCCTCTCTCTTCTCCCTTCTTCTCTCTCCCCCCTCTCCCCTCTCCCCCTCTTCTCCCACCACCGCTACCTCTCTTCTCCTCACTTCTCCCCCTCTTTTCCATAAACCGTTACCTCTCTTCTCCCTCTCTTCCTCCCCTTCTTCCTTCCATCGAGCCTTTCTCTTCTTACAATGTTCTAATTACTTGCCTTTATCCCCATTCCTATTCTTCTGTTTGTTCCGGTCCTGGCGCTATTATATCTCCTTCGTCCACTTCTGATTCAACCCTCCCCTCGTCCCCTATTCTCTTTTCAATCGCATTCTCTCTCTCTCTCTCTCTTCTCTCTTCCTTTCTCTTTCTCTTTCTCTCTCTCTTGTCTTTTTCTCTAGCACTAACTCTTGCTTTCTTATCGTCTTTCCATTTTCTGATCGTTTATTGTTCATTCCCCATTCTCTAACCCCCTTCTTACTTTCTTTCTCTCTATCTATGGATCTCTTCATCTTTCCGTCTCCATCTACATTTCCACCCCTCCATCTCTATCTCTCCCTCTATATTTTCATTTCCAACTCTCCCTCTTTTCCCCCTCCCTTTCCCTCTTCCTCTCCATCTCCATCTCAAACTCACCACACAAAGTAGACAAACCTTTAGCAAAGAAAACTTGCAAATACTTTCCAATGTAAATGTACACAATATAAAACAAAAAGGTAAAATGTCAGCACCAAAATATATTGTTATTGTTATTGCTGTTGTTGTTGTTCTTGTTGCTGTGCTTATCATACTCATCAATACGCTATTTTGGTGGTGGTATTGTGTCTGTTAGCTACTAATGTTGTTGGTGGTGGTGTTGATGATGATGATGATGATGATTGATGATGATTGATGATGATTGATGATGATTGATGATAATGATGATGATGATTGATGATAATGATAATTGATGATGTGATGATTGATGATTGATGATTGATGATGTTGATGTTTGATGATGACATTGACGATGCTGATGATTACGATGATTGATGCTGGTGATGTTGACGATAACAATGACTGATAATGATGATAATAATGCTCTTAATGTGTTGTCATATGTGGTTGCAGAGGGTAGTAGGAGTAGCAGAGCAGTGTTAGCAGCCTAGACAGCAGCATTAGCCGCCGCTTCGTCGTCGTGACCTCACAGCCACCATTAGCAGGCCCTTTTCACAGCACAAATCTTCCACGTGCCTCCCATGAATAAAATCGAGCCATCAGTCATGAATGGAACTAATACCCTCCCTCCACGTCAAGAAAAAAAGAATCCCTCCACGTCAAAAAAAAAAAAAAAAAAAAAAAAAAAAAAAAAAAATCATCGCAAGTCAACAAAGCGTCTCCCGCTACCTTTTTCCCCGCGCGCAATCACGTCTGTCCTGAAGTCAGTTTCGTTCTTCTTTCTTTTGACTCTCGCCCTCTTTCTTTTTCTTTCTTTCTTCTCTTCTTTTCCTTTTTCTTTCTTCTTTCTTTTTCTTTCTTTCTTTCTTTCTTTCTTTCTTTCTTTCTTTCTTTCTTTTCTCTTTCTTTTCTTCTTCTTTCTTTCTTTCTTTTCTTCTCTTTCTTTCTTCTCTCTTTTTTCTCTTTCTTTCTTTCTTTCTCTCTCTTTTTTTTTTCTTTCTCTCTCTCTCCTTTTCAATTTCTCACTCTCTCCCTTTCAATTTCTCTCTCTCCCTTTCAATTTATCTTTCCTTATCTTTTTTTCTCTATCTCTCTTTCTCTCTCTCTCTCTCTCTCTCTCTCCTTCGTTTTTTCTCTCTTTCCCTTTCTTTCTACCTCTCTTCTCTCTCCCAC
>NW_020870303.1:30762-38644 GCF_003789085.1 Penaeus vannamei
TTTATCATCATCATCATCATCATCATCATCCATCATTCATCCAGTCGTCGTCGTCGTCGTCATCACCATCATCATTGCCCCTCCCATTATCACTACAGTCCTCAAAACAACCGTAACATAAACAAACAATGAACAAACAAGTAAACAAAGAAAAAACAAACAAAAAATAAACAAACAATTCTGCGTTCCTTCGAGCCTCCACAACCAAGTTTATCAACCAAGCTAATCAACCGACTCGTCCGCCTGTCTGTCAATCTGCAAGAACCGCGCGCGTGCAATCTCTTTAGCAGACTGACCTCCCCCCCCCCCCCCACAATGCCACTGCCTCTCTCTCCTTTCTCTCTCTCTTCTTCTCTCGCTCCCTCCTCATTCTTGATCTATTTCCTTCCCTTTCCCTCTCTCTCGCTCAATCCCTCCCTCCTCTCTCTCTCTCATTCTCACCTCTCACTCCTTCCCTCCTTCCCCTCTCTCTCTCTCTCTCTCTCCTCTCTCTCTCTCTTCTCTCTCTCTCTCTCTCTCTCTCTCTCTCTCTCTCTCTCTCTCTTCTCTCTCTCTCTCTCTCTCTCTCTCTCTCTCTCTCTCTTCTCTCTCTCTCTCTCTCTCTCTCTCTCTCTCTCTCTCTCTCTCTCTCTCTCTCTCTCTCTCTCTCTCTTTTTCTTTTTCTCTTTCGTTCTTTCTGTCCCTCTCTTTTTGTAAGCGTGCAAAGGTCATGGAAAATCACGTGATATCAAATGCAAATAAACATTTTCTTAATCCATCCGTTACCAAGCAGTCGGGCAGTCAGTCATCGCCCCCCCCCCCACCCCCCACCCCTCTCTCGCTACGGAGAATCTGCGTCAACAACAACGACAAAAATACAAACAACAACAGGAGATAACAACGACATAGTTCAATAACGGTAATACAACATAGCAACAAGATTTCAACAACAGATGATAGCGATAGCAAAAACAGGAAAAGGCAAAAAGTCGAGAGTAAATAACAGTATAATAACAGCACAAGACAACATTAAATCAACAGATGATAACAAAGAGAACAACAGACTATAACAAAGTGAATAACCGAGGATAAGTTAACAAGATAACAAATACAGAACATAACAGGAGAACATATCGCCCAAACCAGAAAATAACAGAACATAACAGCAGAGCATATCGCCCCAAACGGAAAATAGCAGAACATAACAGCAGAACAGAACACCACACACACAGAAGATAGCAACAGGAACAGCAACAAGAGCCTGCACAGAGCAAGTGCACAAGAAGTATGGCAACTTCTCACACCCCTCTTCATCCGGGCACTTACGCCTCATCATGGAATCGTTCTCTCTCCTCTCCCTCTCCCTCTTCGTCTCCCTCCCTCACTCTCACTCTCTCACTCACTTCCTACCTCCCTCACTCCTTCCCTCTCTCTCTCTCTCTCTCTCTCTCTCTCTCTCTCTCTCTCTCTCTCTCTCTCTCCTCTCTCTCTCTCTTTCTCTCACTCTCTCTCTCTCACTCTCTTCTCTCTCTCTCTCTCTCTCTCTCTCTCTCTCTCTCTCTCTCTCTCTCTCTCTCTCTCTCTCTCTCTCTCTCTCTCTCTCTCTTCTATCCCTTACCTTCCTCTCTATCTCTCTCTCCATTTCTCTTTCTTTCGAAAAATAAAAAGACAAACATTTTCAAAAACGAAGATCCCGTTATAAATTCTCTTCTCTTCGTCTCCTCTTCCTCTCAATCTCCTTCTTCCGCTTCTTTATCCATCCCCCCTTCCTTCCTCTTCCTTCCACTTCCCTTTTCATTCCTCCATCCACCCTTCCACCCTCTGGTATCTCTACGCCATCTTTTCGCCGATCAACAGGCGGCAACACCACGGCAACAAAAGAAACGGACATAAACATAAACAAAAACATCGCTCAGACAAAAAAATAAAAATAAAATAAATAAAAAATAAATAAATCAAAAATAGAAAAGCGCAAACAGAGCCCCTACAAACTATGAACAATGTGCCGCTGTCAGAGGGTTTATAGGCGTGCGTGCGTGCGTGTGTAAGCGCGTGTGTGTGCATGTGTGTGTATTCTAGATAAGTGTGTGTGTTCGCACTCGATTCAAATGATAGGTTGTAGGTCTGCAATCTCTCTTTCTCTTTGTCTGTTTGTCTGTCTGTTTGTCTCGTGTGTTTTTTTTTCTCTCTCATCTACCAATCTATCTATGTATCATTCTCTCTCTCCCTCCCTCCCCCCCTCTCCCTCCCCTCTCTCTCTCTCTCTCTCTCTCTCTCTCTCTCTATATATATATATATATATATTATATATATATATATATTATATATATATAATATACACATCCGTAGCACCATATCCTTTGCTTTATGAGTCAGCTTAAGTATCTCTCTACCTACTCCTCCCTCTATCTGTCCCCAGTTCTATCGATCGGAAGCTGAGCGTTTTCAACATTTTTCTTTTTTATTCCCCAGCTACTGCCTCCGCCTCCCACCTGCTGCTTCTTTCTCGTCTTTGTCGTGTTGCGCGGTGCGTGCGTGTGCGTGTGTGTATGTGCGTGCGTGTACGTGCGTGTGCGTGCGTGCGTGTGCGTGTGTGCGTGTCGTAAATAACCATATGCACTATAAACGCACATGCATATGATTACCACCGTACAAGTGCAAGCGCCAGTGCGTGCGCGTGCCAGCAGCGTACGTGCGGGTCCCCCCTTCCGAAGGATTTCCCGCGAGCGCTTTCCTCACAGAATACTCCGAATCCCGACCAGTCCCCTTTTACAAGCCAGACGTCCCTTCGTCCCTTCGTCGCTTCGTCCCTCCATCCTCTCTCCCCGCCGCCGTCGCCGCCACCGAGAGCGCGCGCGGCGGCCTCGTCGGACCCGAACGCCCGTGCCAATACCGATTCATTCACGCGCAAGCGACTGCCACGGACGGAGGCTGGCCGAGCGGAACCGAATGGAATATTCGCGCTCGACAGACGGGCGGACGGACGGATATAGATAGACAAACAGGCAAAAGTACACACACACAGGCAGACCGTCAAATAAACAGACAGGCAAATAGACACGCAGGCAGACAGGCAGACACGACAGTACCGGATCCACAGACACCAAAAAGCAGAGCCAAAGAAGCATAAAAGAAAACAAAGGATCTAAGGAAGCAAAGAGGAGTCGAGGAGAGTCAAAGAACAAAAGAGAGAGAGAGAGAGAGAGAGAATCTTGAGAATCAAAAGAGAACTTAGACTAGAGGGATAACCCAGAGAATCAAGGAAGGCCCTAGAAGAAATGAGAGAATCCAAAGAACCAAAGAATAAAATAATAATAAGAGGAAGAAGAGAGAGGGCCTCAACACACAAGCAAATGCCGGAGGGACAACATGCAGAAGACACACCAACGTCCAAGACAAAGATCTACAAAATAAAAGTCAGAAAAAATACAAAAAAAGACAAACGAAGAAAGAAAGAGAACCATAAGACTCAGAAAAAAATAAGACCAAAACAAAGAAAAAAAAAGAAAAGAAAAGGTAGCCCAGGAGGACGACGAAACCCGACCCAAAGCAGACACAAGCAAAGCGAGCGATGGGCCGTAAGTAGCCACGACACACGGGGACAACTAGAACCCATCAACGGCCAATAAGTGGGCCAGGGAGCGGGTCAAGGGGGACACGGATGGTGGGGGGGAGGAGAGGGGGCAAAAGGGGCCAGGGGAAGTGGGGGAAGGAGGGGTGAAGGGGGGGCCAGGGAAGTGGGGGGAGGGGTGAAGGGGCCAGGAGGAGGGGGGGGATGGAGGAGGGAGCAAAGGGGGCCAGGGAGATGGGGGAAGGAAGGGGTAAAGGAGACCAGGGAGGGAAGGATGAGGAGGACAGGAGGAGGGGTGAGGGGGCCAGGGGGAGGGGGAGGAGGAGAAGGACAGTGAGGAGGGTGAAGGGGGCCAGGGAGGTGGGGATAAGTAGGGGGGGGCCCAGGATGGTGGGGGTGACTGGAGAGGGGGTGGAAGGCTGGTACCAAGAGAGGGGGGGGGAGGGGAGTGTGATACTGGTTCAAAGGGAGAGTGTGCGGAGGGAGGTAAGAAGGGTGGGGGAGGGAGGGAGGGGATGGGAGGGAAGGGAGAGAAGGGGGTGAGGATAGTTCTTGTCGAGAGGGTGACCGGAGGGAGAGGAAAGGACAGGGGGGGAGAATGAAGGGAGGAAGGAGAGAGAAGGACAGGAGAGAGAGGGTGAGGAAGGGGGGGGGAGAGAAGAGGAGAGTGGAGGAGAGGAAGAGGGCGGAAGAAGGAGGGGAGAGGGGAGAGAGAGAGAAGAGGGGAGGAGAGGAGATAGATAGAGAGAGAGAGAGAGAGAGAGAGAGAGAGAGAGAGAGAAGAAGGAGAGAAAGAGAGAGAGGAGAGGAGAGAGAGAGAGAGAGAGAGGGACAGGAGAGAGACAGAGAGACAGAGAGAGAAGAGAAGAGAGAAGAGAGAAGAGAGAGAGAGAGAGAGAAGAGAGAGAGAGAGAGAGAGAGAGAGAGAGAGAAGATCAGATGAGAGAGAGAGAGAGAGAGATGAGAGAGAGAGATAGAGAGAGATGAGAGAGAGAGAGAGAGAGAGACAGAGAGAGGGAGGGGGTGGGGGTGGGGAGAGATCACCAGCATCACCTGCGTAATCGATAACTCGCGCCTACACGCACGCACTCCCATTGCCGCTGATGCATCGCCGTGCTCGCTTGTGCACGCTGTACGTCCGCGCCATGCACCGTCCGCGGCGTCCGCGGTCACCACACCGTCACTCATCACCACACACCGCGCCATCCTCTCCACGCTCATCATCACACTGCGCCATCCTCATCACACTAAACCATCTCGCCACCCCCATTATCACGCTACACCATCTTCTCCACCCTCAGTATCCCAACACCATCCTCATCACAGTTACACCATCCTCATCACACTATCACCATCTCTCCACCCTCACCCTCACACATCACCATCTCATCACATTACACCATCCTCTCTACACCATCTCTCCACCCTCACCCTCACACACACCATTCTCATCACATTACCTCCTCATCACACTACACCATCCTCTCCACTCTCACCATCACACTACACCATCCTCATCACATGCACTGCTACTATCCTCCATGTTCATCACCATACTACACCATTATCTCCACCTCCATCATCACGCTACACCTTCCTCACCGTAATCCTCTGCCAACTCACCATACACAGTTTGCACCACACCCACCAGCATGCCTCTCACAGCACTACACTCATGCCATACTCATTCTTTACATTCACCATACTCACCAACACGCCTCTCACAGCACTCCACCACAGCCACAATCTTACACCATACTCCGGCACACCATTCTTCCTCCAACACTCTCCTTACACTCACCACACTCTCACAAACCCTCCCCTCACTAACACAACAACCACCCCCCGTCACACACCAACACGTCACCATTCTCACTACAAAACCCTCCTCCACACCCACCCTCACTACACCCTCACCATAGAACAAAACCACACCCGACACCATACACCATTCAAGGGGAACTAAATAAACAAAAGACAAAATTCAAATAAGAAAAAAAGGGGGAAGAACGCGGGAGACACGGTGCGAAATGATAAAGAGGAGATAAAGTGGAATGGGCGAAGAGGAGACCGAAAGAATTAATGGAATAAATAAGGGGAGAGAAGAGAAAGCTGAACAAACCAAGGGAATATATGAGAGTTGGAGTGAACGGGGGTAGATGACAAGAAAATGGAATAAACGAGGTTAGAGGAGGAGGAAAGTTAGAAGGAATGAAGGGAGAGGAGATGAAATTGAACAAACGAGGATAAAGAGAAAGTGGAATAAACTAGAGAAATAGAGGAAAGATGGAGTGAATTAGGGAAGAGTAGAGAAAATGGAGCGGATGGGGGAAGGAGAGGAATGGAAAGACCGAGGGGAGAACAGGGAAGTGAAATAAATTAGGGGAGAGGAGAGAAAATGGAATAAATCAGGGCAAGAGAGGAAAGAAAACGAATGAGAGAGAAAGATAGGGAGCGGTGTGAAGGAAAGCAAATGGCAGATAAACAAGAGGAATATAGAAGAAAAAAAAGAATGAAAGAAAGAAAGAATGGAAAAAATATAGAAAAAATAAATAAAGAAAAAAAAGATAGAATGAAAAAAGGAAACAATGGCAGAAAGAAAAAAAAAGAAAAATTCATAAACAAAGAAAAAAATCAACAAAAGAATGTAATCAGGAAAAAAATTATGACTAGAAAAAAAGGATTACTCAGACCTCAATCCCCGCCCGAGCTGATGAGTGTAGCCGCATTGGGTCACCCACGCCCACAGCCACAATACAAACCTACATCCCCCCCCCCCCCACACACACATACACTTATATATACATATATATGCATACATGTATGCATACATACATACATACATACATACACACACACATACACAATATATATAGATAGATATATAGATAGAGAGAGAGAGAGAGAAGAGAGAGAGAGAGAGAGAGAGGAGAGAGAGAGAGAGAGGAGAGAGAGAGAGAGAGAGAGAGAGAGAGAAAAAAGAGAAAGAAAAAAAAGAAAAAAAAAAGAAAAAAAGAAAGAAAGAGAAAGAGAGACCTACACGCACACAAGGCCAAGCTTTCCCGCACGCACCCACAAACAAACAAACAAAAAACTCTCCCCTTCCATACGCTAAGACGCCCGGCCGGTCCCATGAACTTCCCTCAACTTCCCTAAATGCAGGTGAAGTTCAACTCGACACGCACGCACGCACGCCCGCACGCCCACTGGACCCGTGCGTGACTCGCTTCGTCATTCCCGCACGTAAATATAGACGCCCTCATTTTGTGTGGGGAAGGGGAGGGGGGGGGGTAAGAGGAGAGAGAGTGAGTAGGACAGGGAAGAGGAAGAGGAGAGGGAGAGGTGGGGGAGAGGAAGTGGAGAGGAGGAGAAGAAGAGTGAGAGGGAGAGAGTGAAGAGTGAGGTGGGTGGTGGAGAGGAGGAGAAGAAAGAGTGAGAGGGAGAAGGAGGAGGGAGGAGGGGGAGGGGAGGAGGAGGAGGAAGGAGGAGGAAGAAAGAGTGAGAGGGAGGTGGAGGTGCAAAAGTGAGTGTGGGTGAAGGACGAGAAAGAGAGAAGAAGAAAGAAGAAGAAGAAGAAAGAAGAAGAAGAAGAAGAAGAAGAAGAAGAAGAAGAAGAAGAGAAGAAGAAAGAAGAAGAAGAAGAAGGGGGAGAGGAGGAGGAGGAGGGGGAGGGGGATAAGGAGGAGAGGAGAAAAAGGAAAAAGGGGAGTGGGAATGGAAAGAAAGAGGGGTGATTTGTGGTGGGTGGGTGGGTTAGGAGGGTGGGGGAAGGGAAGGGTGACGACAGGTTGCTTGAAAGGTGTTAGTCAGCAGGGAGAGGGCGGGAAGGTAGGGGCAGTAGGTAGATGGGTGACGGGTAGGTAAGTAGGTGCGTAAGCGGGTGGACATGTGGGTGAGAGTGAAAACTGAGAGTGAGAAAGATAGCAAGGGTGGGTGGGGTAAGTGGGTGTTTGGGTGGGCATGGGTGTGAGAGGCGAGTGTGAAGGGTGATCAAGTGGATGGTTAGGTGACTGATAAGGGAACTAAGAGTGGTAGAGGGGTGCAAGTAGGTGAGTGAGGAGGCGGAGGCGGAGGAGGGAGGTGAAGAGAACAACGACGACGATGACGGGGAGGAGGAGGAGGAGGAGAAAGGAGGTGGAAGAGAACAACGACGACGATGAGGGGAGGAGGAGGAGAGGAGGAGAAGAGAAAAAAAAAAGTGTAGAGAGGGGAAGGGGGAGCGACGGGTACAGAAATCCTTGGCTTTCGCGTGTAAGCCAAATCAGTTGTGTTACTTACCTATCAAGACGGATTATTAAAATCTACCTCGAGTCGTCGCGCCGTCCATGCCTA
>NW_020870304.1:16882-19382 GCF_003789085.1 Penaeus vannamei
CTCATCACCCGCAAACTTCCCCTATCCCTTGGCCGGGCGTGAGAGATACGGCCAGATTCTCCTCGAACTTCGCGGAAACTTCCCGAGGAGGAGAATCCAATCTGTTTCAGGGAGCGTTTGGGCTCGTCGAGGGCTGCGGGCTCGGCTTCATTCATCCTACACCGACATTCCGCGAGTTGGGTATGATGGAGCCGCCCTTGGTTTCTCGCGCGCTCTCTCGATCGCTTTCTCTTTTCTCTGTTTTTTCTTTTTTTTTGTGGTGTGGTTTAGTTCTCACTCTCTCTGTTCTTGCGTGTCTCTCTTATTTCTCTCTCTCTCTCTCTCTAACTTTACTAACATCGCACACATTCTACCGCATTTACGCATCTTACACATTATACTCAATTTACACATTTACATTTTACTTTGATTTACACACAGCACATTTTAATTCAATTACACATCATTCACATTTTACTTTATTTACACATCTCACACACATTTTTCTTCATTTACACATTTCACACTTTTTACTTAATTCAGACAACTTACACACTTCATTTACACATCTCACGTACTTTGCTTCATTTACCAATTTCACACACTTTACTTCATCTACACATCTCGCACACTTTACCTGATTTACACATCTTACACACTTTAATTCATTGACATATACACAAAGTACACAACTAACATCTCGAACAATTTCCTTAAATAACTTGTCATGCATTCGTTCTTCTTTCGCTAAAATTCTTGAGAGGATAAAAGGACGTGGAGAGAATAACCTGATAATGCTAATGAGGAAGGAAGAAAGGGGAGGAAACGGAGGTAGGAGGCAAGAAGGGTAGAAAGGAAGAGAGAGGGATAGATGACAAAGAGGATGGCTAGGGAAGGATTGGACAGGGAGAATGTATAATAAGGAATTGTTGAATAAATAAGGAATGGGGATAAAGTAAATAAGAAATGTTTCGATACTTAGTGCAACATACGAACACTTCAGAGAGAGATAAATAAATAAAGAAAGAGAGGAGAGAGAGAGAAGGGTGAGAAGAGAAGGAGAGAGAGAGAGAGAGAGAGAGAAGAGAGAGAGAGAGAGAGAGAGAGAGAGAGAGGAGAGAGAGAGAGAGAGAGAGAGAGAGAGAGAGAGAGAGAGAGGAGTGAGAGTAAGAGAGAGAAAAATCTATGTACATATATACAGCCAGACTGACCGTCGCCAGATCGGATAGAACCAGAGACACAGGCATACAGACAGAACGAAACAAAATATAAAAAATATAGGAAATACAAACAGAAAGAGATAATAAAGGACAGTAAATAGTAAATAGACCGAAACACCCTCTGAACGCAAATAGCTCGACTATTCTTTCGCTGCACTACAACCATACACCATGCTGTACACCACGCCCTTGCAACACAGCATTCTCAACACTGCACTCTATGCCACGCCCCTTAAACCTCTGTTTGTCTGCCTTGCATGTGGGTTGATGCAGCTATAGTTTAGTGCAAGATAGAAATAAATTCCATTCTTTAATTCTTAGGGCCTGTTCATTTTTTTCTTGTTTTTGTTTTTTGGTCATCGACAGATTCAAACAAACAAAAAATACGTCACCATTTATCTCATCGTCTTCTTCCTATTCTTATTCGTCGACCACAGTGCAATATCATGGCTGTTGAGTCAGTCTCCCTATTCACAGTGCAACATTTCACTCTACCTTTCTCTCCTTTTTGCCACCAGTTGCTCTTCAGAAACGAGACCCGGGAAAATGATTGAGTCTCACCTCCATTGTGTAACGTTTTCTTTAAACTTTTATTCATTCTATTTTCTTTCTTTTTGGACTCCACGTCGAAAAATATATCAAATAAAATGTATAATGTGTTCTTTGTCTACATTTCTTCATAATGCTGGTGTTCTGATATTTTTCCAGTGTATTTAAGTCTTTTTTTCTTTCACTGTGTGTTATTTTCATTTATTTTCAGCTGTTTTTCATATGCTGCATTCTTTTGACATTAAAGTATCCCACTACATGTTAGTTATGTATTCATATAGCTTATATATGTAGAATGTCTTTTAACAATATCCATTCATTTTTTAACACGTACCTATTTCAGTGAATACCAATTTTCTTAATGATTAATTAAATATAGTGTATTACTTAGGGTTATTATTATTATTTTTTTTTATACCTGACACAACATGCTACTTCCGCACGTGATTTTTCTCTTTGGTTCCTCTATTCCATAATCATTTTCCTTCGCCCTCCCTAACTCACACCATCATTTATCAAATTCCATTTCAATTCCCACACATAACAAAACGTCGGGGTCACTGTTTAATACCACCTTGTTGCCCCGACAGACTGGGACTCGGAAAGGATCAGAAGTGTGGTGTCAGTATGGCTGAGAATCCTGCAGGAATCTGGTGTGACGATGAACCATGCTGATTCCCGATGAAATGAGGAAGAGAGGAGAGGAAGCATTTCGCAGCTAATGGATTACTCTTGTGTTATTCCCACCCGGA